>CAUYRH010023011.1:0-21826 GCA_963574655.1 Perodicticus potto | reverse complement strand
ATTGGTGCAATCATGGGGCACAATGTGCTGACTTTATATACAATCTGAAATATTTTCATTGAACTATTTAGCATAGCCTTCATGGCCTTTTAATCACTATATGAAGACATTTATATTCTACATTTAGTAATTTTCACTTGTACACTTGTAAGATGCACCGTAAGTGAGATCCCACCAATCACCCTCCCTCCACCCATCTTCCGTCCCCTCCCTTGTCCCCCCTCCCCATTTCTTGTGCTATAACTGGATTTTAGCCTTCATATGAAAGCTAAGATTAGCTTCATAGTAGGGTTGAGTACATTGGATACTTTTTCTTCCATTCTTGAGATACTTTGCTAAGAAGAATATGTTCCAGCTCCATCCATGTAAACACAAAAGAGGTAAAGTCTCCATCTTTCTTTAAGGCTACATAGTATTCCATGGTATACATGTACCACAATTTAGGCTCCTCGTATCTTAAAGGATAAAGACCCCATCCTTAACCTTTCAGACTATAGTAAGAAATTTGGATTTCAGCTCAGCGCCTGTGGCTCAAGCAGCTAAGTTCACGAGTTCAAGACCAGCCTGAGCAAGAGCGAGACCCTGTGTCTAAAAAAATAGCCAGGGCTCAGTGCCTGTGGCTCAAGCGGCTAAGGCGCCAGCCACATACACCTGAGCTGGCGGGTTCGAATCCAGCCCGGGCCCACCAAACAACAATGACGACTGCAACCAAAAAGCAATAGCGGGGCGTTGTGGCAGGCGCACGTAGTCCCAGCTTCTTGGGAGACGGAAGGAGGAGAATCGCTTGAGCCCAAGAGCTGGAGGTTGCTATGAGCTGTGATGCCACAGCACTCTACTCAGGGCGGCACTCTACTAAGGGCAACAACTTGAGGTTCTGTCTCAAAAAAAAAAAAAAAATTGGATTTCATCTAGAACACAGCAAAACAGTGAAAGGACTTTGTGGCAGGGTTGTGATGGACATCTGGTGGTTTCTGGAATATTGCCTTGGTTATAGGAGAAGTGGCACTTAGTTAGAGGCAGAGACGGTGAGGAGGTGGTTGCAGTGGTCACGGAGGGGTGTGGGCTTGGACGGGTTTTGCAGTGGAGGTGGAGGGAAGTGAAGGGTTCACGTGCTGCGTAAAGCGCACTACTAACAGGACTGGGAAGCTGATCACTTCTGGGGCAGAGAGAGAGGAAGGACTCAAAGCCAACCCTGAGCTTTCTTTTTCTTTCTTTTTTTTTTTTGAGACAGAATCTCAAGCTGTCACCCTGGGTAGAGTGCTATGGCTTCATAGCTCACAGCAATCTCCAACTTGGGCTCAAGGGATCCTCTTGCCTCAGTTTTTTTTTTTTTTTTTTTGAGACAGAATCTCAAGCTGTCACCCTGGGTGGAGTGCTGTGGCATCACAGCTCACAGCAACCTCCAACTCCTGGGCTCCAGAAATTCTCCTGCCTCCGCCTCCCAAGTAGGTGGGAGGACAGGCGCCTGCCACAACACCTGGCCATTTTTTGACTGCAGCTGTAGTTGTTTGGCGGGCTCAGGCCAGATTCAAATCTTCCAGCTCAGGTATATGTGGCTGGTGCCTTAGCTGCTTGAGCCAGTTTTTTTTTTTTTTTAAGAGACAGAGTTTCACTTTGTTGTCCTCTGTGGAGTGCTCTTGCGTCACAGCTCACAGCAACCTCCAGCTCTTGGGCTTAGGCGATTCTCCTGCCTCCGTCTCCTGAGTAGCTGGGACTATAGGCGTCCACCACAACACCTGGCTATTTTTTGTTACAGTTTGGCCGGGGCTGGGTTTAACCTGCCACCCTCGGTATATGGGGCTGGGTTTGAACCCGCCACCCTTGTTATATGGGGCTGGTACCCTATTCACTGAGCCACAGGCGCTGCCCTTGCCTCAGTTTTTCTATTTTTAGTAGAGATGGGGGTATGACTTTTAGTAGAGTAGGGATGGGGGGATGCTTTTGCTCAGGCTGGTCTTGAACTCGTGAACTCAAACAATCCACCCACCTCAGCCTCCCAGAGTGCTATTACAGACATGAGCCACCCAGCCAGACTGCACCCACCCCTCCCCTGCCGTTTCTTTTTTTTTCTTTTGAGTCAGAGTCTCAAGCTGTTGCCCTGGGAAGAGTCATGGCATCATAGCTGACAGAAACCTCAAACTCTTGGGCTCAAACAATCCTCTTGACTCAGTTTTTCTATTTTTTTTTTTTTTGAGACAGAACCTCAAGCTGTCACCCTGGATAGAGTGCTGTAGCATCGCAGCTCACAGCAACCTCTAGTTCGTGAGCTCAAGCGAGTCTCCTGCCTCCGCCTCCCAAGTAGCTGGGACTACAGGCACCTGCCACAACACCCGGCCATTTTTTTGGCTGCAGCCGTCATTGTTGTTTGACGGGCCCAGGCTGGATTCGAACCCGTCAGCTCAGGTGTACATGGCTGGCGCCTTAGCCCGTTGAGCCACAGGCGCCGAGCCACAAGCTGTGTTTTCTATCACAGGCACAGGAGGAAGCTCGTCGGAACCGGCTGATGAGAGACATGGCCCAGTTACGACTTCAGGTAGAAAGGCAGGGCCAGCTGCTCTCCCTGCTCTTGGTCTAGCTCATGGGTAGGGAACCTGCAGCCTCGGGGCCACACAGGCTTTCTGGATACTTGAGTTTGGCTTTTTTACTAAATCCAGATTTCACAAACTCTTTTGATGAGCTGGACTCTTAGCTTTGCTTAAACCCCACTGGTAGCTCTTCCTGCCTCAGCTGTGGCCTCTCCTTTGTGCCACTGCATCTCTTGGCTTCTCCCAGGTCGTGCCCAGTTTATTTGTTCTTCCCTGAGCCAATTGCCCCCTTTGTGCCTTCACTACTCTTTCCCTTAACCTTTATTTGTTTTTCCCCCAAGACCAATGGCAGAAAGGGTTCCCTGTCCCTCTTAGCAATAGGAAGGGCCACGTGAGCACCCCTCTGCCTCCACCCAGGCTGCAAGCCCGACTTCTGCCTTCTCTCCCTAGCTGGAGGTCTCTCAGCTAGAGGGCAGCTTGCAGCAGCCCAAGGCCCAGTCAGCTATGTCTCCCTACCTCGTCCCTGACACCCAGGCCCTCTGCCACCACCTCCCTGTCATCCGTCAGCTGGCCACTAGTGGGCGTTTCATTGTCATCATCCCGAGGACAGGTAAGAATATTGGTAGGGGAAGGGAGACAGAAAAAGCGTGGCTAAAAGAGCTTCTGGGCTTGGGATTAAGAGACCCTCATGTGAGATCCAGTTCATATGCAGAGACCTTAGTCAGGACCTGCTACCTCTCTGAAGTTGCCCTCCTGTTGTTCAGAGGGCGTAGCAGTCTGGTGTGCCTCACAAGACAGTGGGGACATAGCTGAGAAGGTTTAAGTGTTGGCTTGGTGCCCGTAGCTCAGTGGTTAGTTCTGGCCACATAAACCAGGACTGCTAAACAACAATGATAACTGCAACAAAAAAATAGCCAGGCGCTGTGGTGGGCACCTGTAGTCTCAGCTACTTAGTAGGCTGAGGCAAGAGAATTGCTTAAGCCCAAGAATTTGAGGTTGTTGTGAGCTGTGACGCCACAGCACTCTACCGAGGGCGACATAAGAAAATTTTAAGTGTCAGCAACCTTGGTGAGTAAGCCTCCAAGTGTATAGATGGCAGGCACATTTGCAGAGAACTTGAGGAACCGTATACAGAACCACAGTCTCAGTTCTTTCTGCAGTGTGTTCTGGGCTGAGCTCAGAAGCTTCCTGTGGAGCCCCTCATCACAGCAGTCTGTTTTGTCCTTCCTTGCCCCCAGTGATTGATGGCCTGGATTTACTGAAGAAGGAACACCCAGGAGCCCGGGATGGGATCCGGTACCTGGAGGCTGAGTTTAAAAAAGGAAACAGGTGAGTGTGGCTCAGCTAGATCTGTGCTGAGGCCTTTTGGACAACACAGGCCTGTGAGGTCCTTGCTCCCTGTGGGCAGGACACAGTCCTCAGCCCCTGCTTGTGGTTTGCTGCTGCCTGGGGGGGCTGCTGCAGACATAGGTGGCTGTCAGGGCCCGAGGTGCTGACCTCAGGTGTCCTGGGAACATACCTGCGATCAGCACCCACTGAGGAGAAGGGAGCAGACCCCTCTCCCCACCTTCAGGTTGTGGGCTCCTTTGTTGGAGGAGTATCTCCCGCTTCAGGTTTGGGATAGGTGGTCAGTTTCCAGGGTGGGAGCACCTTCCTCGGGGCTGCCCAGTAGCCTCCCACCTCCCACTGAGGCAGTGGCGAGACTGGGGAAGCCAGAGGTGAGCAGGTGGGCACCATGGACAGGTGCTCAGCCCAGTGCAGGGATGTCCTGTGGCCTATGGGGCTGTATGAGGGCTAGGCAGGGGGAGTGGGCAGAGGGAGAAAGCATCCCCTCTCCCTGCCAGCTGGCCCTCCCTCTCCTCTGCATCTGCCCTAACTGGCCAGGAAGCTGCACAAAGCCTACTTGTTTGGACCTTGCCTCCAGAAGTCCTGACTTGAAAAGCATATGTTGCTTCTCCCTGCCCAGTTCCTCCCCAGGGAGGAATCAAAGAATTGATGTTATCAGGAGGAAAAGTGAGCTGGGCCCAGTGGCCAGGAAGTCCCTTCGAAATGGCTACAAACAAACACAAGAGATGTGTCCCCACCCTCCTGCAAAATGGGCTCCCTAGCACAAGAGCCTGATTTGTGCAAGATGCCCCCCTCATCCTCAGCCCTCCTCCTCCTCCTGTCTCTTTCACAGGTACATTCGCTGTCAGAAGGAAGCAGGAAAGAGCTTTGAGCGGCATAAGCTGAAGAGGCAGGATGCAGACGCTTGGTAACAGTTCACCTCTGCCCTAGAACCTCAGTCAGCGCCTGCCTGCACCTCTGTGGGCACTCCTGAGGCGGGTGGGGCAGGGCCAGGGGGTTCTGAAGCTATTCTGTTCAGAGGGACCCCTCCCAGCCCCCGGCTTCCCCTATCCCCTGGAGATCCTGGTGTTTGGGTGGTGCTAATGCTAGGTTTGGGCCCATCTCCTTCCCTGGTTACCCCTGCCCTGCCAGGACTCTCTATAAGATCTTAGACAGCTGCAAACAGCTGACGCTGGCCCAGGGGGCAGGCGAGGAGGACCCAAGCGGCATGGTGACCATCATCACAGGCCTTCCACTGGACAACCCCGGTGTGCTTTCAGGCCCTATGCAGGTGGGTCATGTGTGAGGTGGGGGTGGGATGGGGAAGAGGTACCAGAGCAGACACCATCCTCGGTCCCCTCACATAGCTGCCCTTCCCTGTTCTGTCACTCCCTCCCCAACCCCTCTATTACTTGTCCCTTAGTTCAAGAGATCAAGCCTGCCCCATTTTTCCTCCCCACATGTCACAGGCAGCCCTGCAGGCCGCTGCCCATGCCAGTGTGGACATCAAGAATGTTATGGACTTCTACAAGCAGTGGAAAGAGATTGGTTGAGACTGACCTCCAGGCCCTGAGTGGGGCTGACTCCAGATCTCTCCTGCCCTCCCTGGCAGCCAGGATACCACCTGTAGCCACCCCCCATCACTCAGACGCGCACACGCACACAGGAAGGAGGCCTAGCTGTGCAGAGGCTGCAGGGAGGGCCCAGGAGCCAGCTGGGAGGGTGGGGTCCCCTTGTTGCCAAGATGACATTAGGAAAGGAGGACAGCGCTTGGAGCAGGAGAGTCCTGTGGTCCCCTAACCAGCCTTCCTGCCTCAACTCCCCTGCTGTCCCCAGGGGCAGGTGGCAGGCATGGGTGTCTGCATTTCAATGGAGTGATTCCTGGACACTTGAGTAGAAGGAATAGTGGAAGGGGCCCTTCTTCCTCATCTAAGATGCGGGGTGGTTGGGGCCAGGAGTTGGACCCTCCAGGTCCTGGGGGAAGAGTTGGGTAATACCAGGTTTCTGGCTGGTTCTCTGCCGACCCTTACCCCTCAGGGACATCCTCCTCATCTCCCTTTGCAGGGACCGAGCAGCTCTAGGGGCCAGCCATGGGGGCTCTCATAGGAGCATGACCTGGAGTAGCCTGTACCGGGTAGCAGGTCTGGGGCTCGCACACGCCTTCTGCCAGCACCCAGTCACTGCACTTTGGCTCTTTATCTCCCTGTGTCTGACTGCCAGGGTGGGGAGTAGGCCCCATCCCGGGCTGCGGGCAATGTGGCCTGCTTGCATGCAGTGCCTGTGTGCACTGCCCAGGGGCACTGCGCTCTGCTGCTGTGCTGGGACAGAGCAGGATGCCAGTGAGGAAAAGGGGTGCTGCCTGAGGCCACCCCTTACTGAAACAAGGGTTGGCCATTGCTGGGCAACAGGAGAGGCCCCTCGAAGCTGCTTGGTCAGGGGTCCTCTGTCCTGAAGGGGCCCTGCATGGGGCTGGCTGTGGGGTGTCAGGTGCACATGTGGGGGCAGAGATCATGAATAGTTCAGGGCAGTGAACGGCGTGCCAAGAGCAGGGCTACCCAAGGGAGGCTTTAGCCAGGGCTGCCTTGCCTCTTTTCCTCGGGCTGGGGTGTAGTTGGGGGCTGGGAGGGATCTTGGCTCTGCTGCCCCATCTGACCCCAGTGCTGGCCCAGCTCCCAGCTGCGCTTTGAGGGAACTGGCTTCTGCTTCATCCTCTGAGACAGCAAGTCTGATAAAACCCGGGGGAGTGGTGGTCCCCCAGTTCCTGGCAGAGACTGAGACTGAAGCATCACTTTTAATAAAGACCCTTGCCCAAGCCCTCATGTCTCCCTGTGTGTCTGTGCAGAAGTCTCATTGGGAGGAGTGGGACCCGGAAGCTGATCTGCTGGAGTGCATTTGGGGAGGGTTTCTTTGAAGTAGGATGGGACAGAACTAGGTGCAGGCAGTTTGGTTGCCCTGGGGGGTGGCTCCATGACAGACATCCAGTCCAGGGGCCCTGGGAACTGGTGTGGTGCCTTTACGAAGGTGCAAATATTTTACCAGCAACAGTGCTGTGGGGATGAGTTTGCTATCATCAGCAGTATCCTCAGGGGGCTGAGGAGAGTCTTCAGCCCGAGTTCTCAGATGTATGTCCTGCAAGGACTGGCCCCTCATTATGGCACTGGGGCAAATAAGCTTGGCAGATTTCTTGTGGCTGAGCCCTGAAGAGCACTGAGGCTTCTGAAACCCAGTCAAAATATGGGGATTTAGATTTCTCTGCCTGGCACACATAGAACCTGGAACCAGGGTGCACTGCTCTGAGGTGGGGCAGGTCTCCACAGCACTAGGGCCACGTTCTGCCTTGGGCCTCTAGCCTGTCCTGCCGGTCAGCACAGGAACATCGGGTCATGCTGGAGAGGCTGGCTGTTTGCAGGAGGCCGAGTGAGCTGCCTGCTAATGGGGCTGGGCCACTCTGTGCAGCTCCCTAGAGGCTGGACAAGGCTGGGATTGTTCCTGGCTCCCTTTGTCTCCCCACTCCCCGTCCAGGCCTGGCCATTCTCCCTCCGTCAGCCCAGCTGGCAGGAGCTGAGACTCCGCCCGTGGAGCCCCCCTGCCTGCTGACCCGCCAGCTTGGAAGCACCTGCCAGCTCTGGGTAAGGAAGCCCACCTGTAGCTCTGACACACTTCAGGGAAAGAGAAGTACAGTGCCTGCTCCAGCCCCCCATTTGCCCTGCAGCTGCACACACTCCACTCTGCTCAGAGATCCAAACCCACCTAAGGGAAGGACGCTGAGGAGACACAGAGCCCAGCATCTCCATTGTACCCCTTCAGAGAGATGGGCTGTTCCTCTCATTCCTGGGAGGGGGTAGCAGAGTCCCTAGGAGGTCCTCATCTTTAAGGGATAAGGAGCCACGTTTGCCTTGTGCCCAGCGGGATTCTCAGCACCCAGCTCAGGGCCAGAGGGCCCCCGAGCTTGAAGGACAGGGGTGCAGTGTGTGCAGCAAAAACAGGCAGATGGACAGTGAAGCTGAGCTGACAGCGGGAGTGGGGGCGGGCTGCAGAATAGTTGGAAGTTCGGCTGGGGTTGTGCCTCTAGTTCTTCCTTAGGGGCCGCCCCGCCTTCCTGCTGGTCCAGCCCCTCCACTTGTGCCAAGGAATGTGCTGGGAGTGGTGGCTGGAGAGGCGGGTGGGGCAGCAGAGCAGGCCACCCAGAGGCAGCGCACAGGTCTGGGGCAGGGGCACGGGGCTCAGGAGGGGCAGGGATCTCAAATGCTACCCGGGCACAAGTGTAGTCCTCAGAGAAAAGCCAAGCAACCCTGAATTCCTTGTGCCTTCTTTCTGATGGTGTCAGACTTCTCAGGAATTCTGGAGACCCAGGAGTTTTCTATTGCTTGGCTGGGCGCTATAGTCTCCCAACGCTTTCTGGTGGGGTGGGAGGCCTGGGCTCTGCTGGCTTTCTCGGGGTGGGTGGGCTGGGGGTACTAGCTGGGGAACCATCCATTCACCTGGGGCTGCAGGCCCCTGTTAGTGGGGGACTGAATGCCTCCAGGTTAAGATGGAGTGGGGTGACATGATGTGACTGGGGAGACCTGAAGGAAGGGGCCCTAGGGCTCAGTGGTCTGGCACTCCCTGTGGCTGGGAGCAGAGACCTGATCCCCCAACACCAGGTCTTTAGGTCAACGTGGAGGTTCCGGACCACCATGCTCAGTCTCAAGCTGCCCCAGCTCCTTCAAGTCCACCAGGTCCCCAGGGTGAGACCAGTTTCTTCTCCCTTAGCCATTGAGCAGCCCTCCAAACAGCACTTCTCCCTCTGCTCTGAGGACTGGAACATGGCCCCTTCCTAGAGCTGGGAGCCCTTCCACTCAGTCCCTTCCCAAGTGTCCTGTGTCCCCAGGTCCTGTCTGTCCTTATTCTGCCTCTTGTTTCTCACTGCTCTGTGGGTATTGGGACCTGTGGTAAGACCGGGTCGCACTTAGATGGGCTTTGGGGCCACCGCGATCTCCAGCCTCTCCTCAATGCTGCTGCCAGAGATGGCGTGGAGGGGAGGATGCTGGCAGTGACTTCCCTGCCCCCCTCCCACCACTGCCCCAGGTATTCTGGGAAGATGGCATCGTGTCTGGGTACCGCCGCCCCACAAGCTCGGCCCTGGACTGTGTCCTCAGCTCTTTCCAGATGACCAACGAGACGGTCAACATCTGGACGCACTTCCTGCCCACCTGGTGAGGAGAGGTCTGCCAGGGCACCCGACGCCCAGAGGGGGACCTGGAGGGCAGCCTGGGGACCTGAACGTGTGCCCGCCGCAGGTATTTCCTGTGGCGCCTGCTGGGCCTGTCGCGGGACGCGGAGCCCTTTCAGAGACCGTTGCTCATCTTCCTGCTGCCCGCCTGCCTCTACCCCTTCGCGTCGTGCTGCGCTCACACCTTCAGCGCCATGTCGCCACGCGCACGCCACATTTGCTTCTTCCTGGACTATGGCGCGCTCAGCCTCTACAGCTTGGGTGAGCCGGCAGCCCGCGGGGCGGGGTGGGGCGTGGAGTCCACTCAGTTCCCGTCCGCCCCCCCGCAGGCAGTGCCTTCCCCTACGCCGCCTACTCCATGCCGGCCTCCTGGCTGCACGGCCGCCTGCACCAGCTTTTCGTGCCCACCGCCGCGCTCAATTCCCTCCTGTGCACCGGCCTCTCCTGCTACTCCTGGTGCGTCCTCAGGGGACAGGGCCGGGGGTCCAGGAGGGGACACGCCTCGCTCTCTGGACCAAGTTAGCGACACCCGGGCCGGGTATGGAGGGCTCACCGCCTAACCCTGGCCGCCAGCACCATCTCCGCTGTCTCTGTTCCGCGTACAGATGCGGCCATTTAGAAGGGCAGTGTGCCTGAGGGATCTTAGCTAAACCCTGACACTTCCTCCGCCCCCAGGTCCCTCGCCTAAGCAGGGATGGTTACCAGCCTTTCTGTCCCACCTTCCAGCTTCCCAGAGCTGGAAAGCCCCGAGCTGAGTAAGGTCCTGCGAACTGCCGCCTTTGCCTACCCCTTCCTGTTCGACAACCTGCCGCTGTTCTACCGCGTAAGGCCGCCCCGGCCAGCCCCGCCCCCACACCCGGTCTGGCCGCGCCCCCTCCACAGCCCGGCCAGGTCCCTGAGCTTCCTCGGTTCCCCTCCCGAGTCCTCCCCACAGCCCGCTTGTCCTTTGCCAGCTCGGGCTGTGCTGGGGCAGGAGCCACAGCTGTGGCCAGGAGGCGCTGAGCAGCAGCCATGGCTACCACCTCTTCTGCGCACTGCTCACCGGCTTCTTCTTCGCTTCCCACCTGCCTGAGCGACTAGCACCAGGACGCTTTGACTACATTGGTGAGAGCAGTGACTTGGCCCTTAGGGCGGGAGACACAGTTTTTTTTTTTTTTTTTTGTAGAGACAGTCTCACTTTGTCGTCCTCGGTAGAGTGCCCTGGCGTCACACAGCTCACAGCAACCTCCAACTCCTGGGCTTGGGCGATTCTCTTGCCTCAGCCTCCCAAGTAGCTGGGACTACAAGCGCCCGCCACAATGCCCGGCTATTTTTTTGTTGCAGTTTGACCCAGGCCGGCGCCCTATCCACTGAGCCAAAGGCGCCGCCCGGGAGAAACAGCTTTCCAGCACAGTGAGCTGAGTAACGAGGGTGGAAGCAAAGGACAGGAAGGCTGCACTGGCTTCCTGTCACTAGAAAGCATGGCTAGAGGGTCCAGGTCCATCAGCTACTGCTCTGGTAGAATGTACACTGGGGCTTCAAGCACTCCCGCCCCACTCGCTCCTTCCAGTAACCCTGGGAGCCAGGGTTCCCCTTACTACCAATTTATAGAACAGCAGGCCCAGAAGATGGGATACAACATGCCCTGACCTGCCTTCCTCCCCACAGGCCACAGCCACCAGCTGTTTCACATCTGTGCAGTGCTGGGCACCCATTTTTAGCTGGAAGCTGTGCTGGCTGACATGGGGTCTCGTCAAGCCTGGCTGGCCACACAAGAACCCCTGCTGGACCTGGCGGGCACAGTGGCCACACTGAGCTTGGCAGTGGCTGGAAACCTGCTCATCATTGCCGCTTTCACAGCCTCCCTGCTGCGGGCCCCTGGTACATGCCCTCTGCTGCAGGGCAGCCCACTGGAGGGGGTCCCCCAGGCCAAACGACAGTGAGGACCCATCCCTGACCCTGTCTTGGAGGAAGGCAGAGGCTAGGCCCCCATGCTGAGGGGGAGCCCAGACCTGGGCCTGAGAGATGGGAGTCATATCTCAGCCTAGAACTAAAAGTGGCCAAGGACAGAGGGCAGTGGAGAAATGGGGTGTTCGGGGGCTCAGTGGGGTGGAGTGAGGGACTAGCAGAGAGTGAGAGGGACCAGGAGGGGCTCTTGTTGGGAATGGGGAAGTATTGAGGGCCTGAGAGGGTAGGTGTGTGTCCAGGCTGGGGTTGTGCCCAGGACCCATCAGAGTCTAGGGTGGGGAAATGTCGGAACCTCTCATCTGGCCCAAGTCTGGTGCCCCTGAAGTCTGTCCTCAAGCCCAGTGACACTAATATGATTAACCCAGGCCCACGCTAGTGCAGTTAACCCTCAAACAGGTAGTGCCCAGTTGTCACAGCTATTTGTCATAGAGGTGAGTCTGTCTGTCCTAGTTATAAGTGTGTACTTGAGGTTTCCAGGCATTGGGGCACTGGGGCCATCTTGGTGTGTCATTGACAGCACAGTAGATGAGGTAGGAGGCGAGTGCTAGGCTGGCTGGGGGAACCACACTTAAGCCTTAGAAAGCCACTTTCCATGCCTGCTGGAATAAGGCAGGCACAAATAAATAACAGCCTTTGGGAAACACTTTCTGGGACTAAATGTAAAACTTCTGCACTCTCATTCTTCCAACACATCCCTTCTACTCTCCCCAGGCAGGACAGACCATGGGCCACCAATTCCTCTTCTGGAGTTTTATTCTGGAGCAGCTGGGATGATGGGGATCCCACACTTGTAGGGCAGAGAGGTCAGGGCAAAGGGAGAGGATAGAGCCTGGAGAGGAAGCAGAGCTGGGGTTTCCAACTGGGCCAGCAGGCCAGGTGGCCTAGGCTGTGCCATAGAAGCGCCGGTAGGCCTCCTGGAAGCCAATATGGTCAGCCAGCTCGTCACAGTCCGGGTTGAGCTCACACACTTCTCTCTTGGGCTCCAGGGGATCCGGGTAGGGGACCGAAGCTCTGAGATACCCAACAAAATGGCATCAGCCCCTATGCAAAATGTTCCCCTCCCCTGCCACACATATGGGGCTCCAGGGTCCCAACCAGGGAGGACTGCCTGTACCCCTGGCCCCTAGTCAATAGAGGCCACTCCTTGCTGTGACTTCCCGGCCTGTCCTCGAGATGCAGGGCGCTGGCCAGCACCTCCCTTGCTCTCACCCCAGCCAGTGATGCAGGTAGCGCTTGGGTCTCCTTATCACCTCACTGCCTTCCTGCTTGGACATGAAGGCTGTGGAGCGGAGGGGCAGCAGTCAGGTGGGGTGCAGGACCGCCTTCCAACAGCAGACAGGAGTAGGGAAAGGGGACTGATGGGACTAGGGTGAGAGAGTTGGGGCTGAGAGCCCCCCAGGCCAGTGTTCATACCTGCACCTTTATCAGACTCTGTGCTGCTGGGCTTCCCATCTGCGAAGAAAAGGGAGTTGGTTTACCTCTGCTTAGGCCTAGGACCCTCATCCTCCCTTCCCTGCCTCTCTGGCAGCTTGCTTTTCCCTCCTCTCCAGGGATGGAGCTGGGGGCAAATAGACTGAGCCTGCAGGAAGGTAGTTAGACTGCAGAAGGGACTGCCAGGAGGGAGAAGAGGTGGGGCCATGGCACTTTCCCCTAATGGCCCCTAGTGAGGGACACCCTAGTAGAGGGGACACTCACCTGCCTGTCCAGTGAGGCAAAGCATGGCCAGGGCCAGCAGGGTGAGGAGGGTGAGGGACCTCATGGTTTGTCTGTCAGTGGCTGCGTTAGGCTGCTGCTGCTCAAGACTGCTGTCTGCCCCTCCAGCCTCCAGCCTGTTTATACCCTCCAAGCTGTGCCTAGAAATGGGGTGGGGGTAGGGTACTGGACCATGTTGTGGGTGGGTCACAGGAATCTGCCAGGGCTATTTGGGGGTCATCCGCCACAGCTCTGTAGGCCAAACCCCAGAGGATGTTGTGGTTGAGAGCTGCGGCTACTTGGGTAGAGGCCCTGAGATAGGCCCCTGTTGGATACTGCCCAGCTCTCGACGTCTGGCCCCTCCCCAGGGCCTCCCCACCCTGACTCACTCTTTATTGGAGACCCCCAGCCTGGCTGAGTACTAGTGGGCTCTAGGGGAAGCCTAGAGAGAAAGGGGGACTCAGAGTCTAAAATAGATTTGAGCAGAACTTGGCTCCAGCTCTCTCCCAGACTATGATCTCTACGTCAGCCCCACGGGCAGGAGCCACGCCCCAGGGGGGAGTGCCTGGTAGTACCCTCATTCACCCAGCCAGACAGCACAGGCAGCCAGTGTGGGGGCAGCTGACTGCTCAGGCCCTGTACATCAAGACAGTGAATGGATCAGGGCAGCACAAGGCCATGAGGCAAAAGATGGGACTAGGGGTGAAATAAGGACAATGTTTCCATCTCTGGGGTAGGCCAGGTGGCTATAATTGCCAGGTATGCAGGGCACAGGCCAGGGAGGCAAAGCACTGGGGCTGAGAGGCAAGTCCTGTGAAGGTGGAGTAGACCTTTAGGATCCTGACCCTCAAGACCTCTTGTCCTTGCAGTAACCTGTCCTCCAATAGTGGCCCCATGACAGGAAGGCCTGTAATTTAAGTGACAGAACATCCCAGACTGAAAAACCCTGCCCCACACCTAAGAGCCAACAATGCCTCAGGTCAGTCTGGAGAAGGAAGGGAGGTTGTCCTGGCACCTTTCCCTGTCTGACTTGTGTCCTCACATAGCCATCTGCCCACCAGGGCTCAAGACTATGGGCCTCCCTGACAAATACACAGAGCACTCAAGGGGCTGGGCACGAGGGCGGCATCTGGATGCCTGAACTTCGCAGCTCACAGTGAAGAGGCGGACAGACAGAGCCTGCACTGTTTGTGAGGAGAGGGATGGCAAGGAGGGGCCACGGATTTCTTCCTGTCTGTCCCCAGTGCTTCAGTCAGAACCAACCAAACCTCTCCCCAAGGAGTTAGGGTGAGGTCCGCACCATTGAAAAAAGTTTTGCCCCATCTGTCCCCAGCTCCTTTTCCTTTCTGGTCTGGGAAGCACCCATCCTGCCTTTGGCATGTCCTGGTTAGAGAACAGCGAGGCAGAAGCAGCAAGAGGATAAAGTGGCAGCTCTTCTTGAAGGCCACCCTTGTCATGTACAAACAGCAAGTGAGGCCCACCATGGGCACTTTCTCAGAAACATGCCAAACAGGCACAGCAGTGTGGACTGGACCAGATAGAGGGACACCACCTTGGCAGCTCATCCTGGCCACAAGGAACTCAGAGGTCCTGTTTCTGTACTGGGGGTTCTGCTGCCCTCTGCACATAATGGTCAAACACAGCCTCTGCCAACCATATCCCCCACCATCTGGAGGCCCTGACTGAAGCCAGAGCACGGAAGCTTGGCAGCGGGTTTTGGCCCCAGAATGGCCCAGGAGCAGAAGTACCTCATAGATTACAGTGTATGGGAGGAAGTTTATTTACGGATGTGGGGAGAATATGGTACCAGCCCTTGGGCTGGCCAGCAAGGCGGCAATCAGTGCAGATTGAAACCAGATTCTCCAAGCCCATCCCTGGGAGGACTCAGGAACCAGCAGGAGCGGGTGGCAGAACTGACCCAAACCAAGAGGAAAGAAAGCAGAGTACTCAACTCCCAGGATTGGTGCTAGGACAAGAATCCTATAGTTATTAGAATCAGGGGGAAATCAAGAGGTGGAGGTGAGACCAACCCCAAGGGAGCCCCAAAGGCACAGTAGCAGTGGGGCATGCTGTAGCCTAGTCCTCTGCAAAATTCTATCATTGCTTAAGGACTGGGTGCCGTTTCAGCTATCCTCAGAGGCTGCTCGCCCAGGCTCAGCATGCTGGACCACAGGCCTTGCCCTCAACCTTGACTGCCCTCTGCTTCTGGGCCCAGCCATCTCCTCACTCAGGCTCTTTCAGCACAGCCAGCAGCTCCCTCTGTTCTCTGTGTAAAGCCTGAAACCAATAGGAGAGAACAGACAAGTCAGGATGTGAGAAAACCCAAATCCTTTGCCTCCACTGTCCTTGACTCTAGGCCTAGGTTTCAATGGATGGGGTCTGTGGCTCACTCATTGGTCCAGCAGGGCTCATTAGGATGAAGGCACATTAGAAAGTCCCCACCATTTGGGCAGCGCATGTGGGTCAGTGGGTAGGGCGCCAGCCCCATATACCGGGAGTGGCAGGTTCAAACTCCGCCCTGGCCAAACTGCAAAAAAAACTAGGCTTGGTGCCTGTGGCTCAACAGGCTAAGGCGCCAGCCACGTACACCTGAGTTGGCAGGTTCGAATCCAGCCTAGGCCCGCCAAACAACAATGATGGCTGCAACCAAACAATGGCCCAGTGTTGTAGTGGATGCCTGTGGTCCCAGCTACTTGGGAGGTGGAGGCAGGAGACTCGCTTGAGCCCAGGAATTGGAGGTTGCAGTGAGCTGTGATGCCACGGCACTCTACCCAGGGTGACAGCTTGAGGCTCTGTCTCAAAAACAAACAAACAAACAAAAAAAAAAAAACTAGCCAGGTGTTGTGTCGGGCACCTGTAGTCCCAGCTATTTGGGAGGCTGAGGCAAGAGAATTGCCTAAGCCTAGGAGCTGGAGGTTGCTGTGAGCTGTGACACCACAGCACTCTACCAAGGGCAACAGAGTGACACTGTGTCTCTGATAAAAAAAAAAAAAAAGAAAAAGAAAGTCCCCACCATTCAGCAGGTGTTTGTGACAGGCTGGATTCTATGACTATCTGGGCTAAGCTTCCCTTAACCTGGGCCCATCTTCAATAATGGTCTTCTAGGGAGAAACTGCATTAGGTGTACTTTCAGTTAGGCTATTGACAGGGAAATTGCAAAAATTAGCTCTTTATAGCTGCCACACAGGGCGCAGCACTAGACACTCAACCCAGCAGACCCACTTCTGGCAATGTGGGGACCTGCAGCCAGAATGGATGAGTTATGGCTATAAGAGCAGGCAGCTTTATTCTGCCTTTTTTTTTTTTGAGACAGAGCCTCAAGCAAGTCTCCTGCCTCCACCTCCCAAGTAGCTGGGACTGCAGGTGCCCACCACAACTCCCGGCCATTGTTTGGTTGCAGCCATCATTGTTGTTTGGCGGGCCTGGGCTGGATTTGAACTCGCCAGCTCAGGTGTACATGGCTGGCGCCTTAGCCTGTTGAGCCACAGGCACCGAGACTATTCCACTTTTTAAAATAGAAGCAGTGAGTGTCACAAATTGTGCGCCGTGGCAATCGTTATTTGACCATTTGGAAGGCAGGGCCCAATAACAAAAGTGATTGGGGCCTGTGATGAAATTGCCATGTGAAGCAATGTACCTGCCTGCAGACTTGGCAGGGTGGCCCCAGGAGTGCCTTAGACTTAACTCTGACAGGACAGCACCAGGTGAAGGGCCTTGGTCACTCCTACTCTCATACCTGCTGTCTAGTGCCCCAGACTAATCTGACCTGGGAGGGGCAGTGCCTTTGGCTCAGTGGGTAGGGCACCGGCCCCATATACTGAGGGTGGTGGGTTCAAACCCGGCCCTTGCCAAACTGCAACAAGAACAACAACAAAATGACCTGGGGAGACTGGAGGGAATGGGGATAAGAGGGAGCAGAATAGGTTGCCAGCCTTCCACCTGCTGCTGCCTTCCCAGGGTTTGAGGCCTTTGTGGAGGTAGGCAAGGCCTTTTCAGGCTACAGATAACAGGCCTTGGAAAGAAAAGACCGGGGAGGTCCAGGAACCACAGAGTTTTGGCCTTGCCCAGCTCAGGAACATGAGGTTCCGCCCCAGGGCTGTCTAGTGGCTCTACGTAGATACAAGCTGGACATCTAAATGCTAGATAAAGGCCGGGCGCAGTGGCTCACACCTATAATCCCAGCACTTGGGAGGCTGAGGCGGGTGGATTGCCTGAGCTCACAGGTTTGAGACCTCATCTCTTAAATAGCAGACGCGGGCACCTGTAGTCCCAGCTACTCGGGAGGCTGAGGCAAGAAAATTGCTTGAGGCTTGGCACCCATAGCACAGTGGTTATGGTGCCAGTCACATACATCAAGGCTGGCGGGTTCAAACCCAGCCTGGGCCAGCTAAACAGCAATGACAACTGCAACAATAGCTGGGTGTCGTGGCAGGCACCTGTAGTCCCAGGTACTTGGGATGCCGAGGCAAGAGAATCGCTTAAGCCCAAGAGTTTGAGGTTGCTGTGAGCTATGACTCTATGGCACACTACCAAGGGTGACATAGTGAGACTCTGTCTCAAAAAAAGAAAAAAAAAGAAAAAAAGTAAAAGCTAGATAGAGAGAACCAATAGGTTCTCTTACGGCCTACTAGAAACGTCTTGGAACCACACCTCAAGCTATTAGAAAATCTTTCTCAAGGCCAGGTGCAGTGGCTCATGACTGTACACCTAGCACTTTGGGAGGCCAAGGCAGACAGATTGCCTGAACTCAGGAGTTTGAGACCAGCCTAAGCAAGAGCAACACCCTCTCTAAAAAAATAGCTGGGCATTGTGAAGGGCACCTGTAGTCACAGCTACATGGGAGGCTGAGGCAAGAAAGACTACTTGAGCCCAAGAGTTTGAGGTTGCTGTGAGCTATGACACCATGGCATTCTACCAAGGGCAACAAAGTAAGACTATCTCAAAAAAAGAAAAAAAATCCTTCTTGGCTAGGTGTGGTAGCTCATACCTCTAATCTTAGCACTCTGAGAGGCCAAGGCAGGTGGACTGCTTGAGGTCAGGAGTTCCAGACCAGCCTGAGCAAGAGCAAGACCCCATCTCTACTTTAAAAAAAATAGAAAAACTAATTGGGTGCGGTGGCAGGTAGCCCCAGATGCTTGGGAGGTTGAGGCAAGAGAATTGCTAAAGCCCAAGAGTTTGAGGTTGCTGTGAGCTATGACACCACAGCACTCTACCCAGAATGACAGAGTGAGACTCTGTCTCAAATAAAGAAAAAAAGGGCTCAGCACCCGTAACTCAGTGGCTAGGGCGGCTGGCCACAAAGACCAAGGCTAGCAGGTTCAAAGCTGGCCTGGGCCTGCTAAACAACGACAACTACAACAACAACAAAAAATAGCTGGGCGTTGTGGTGGGCACCTATAGTCCCAGCTACTTGAGAGGCTGAGGCAAGAGAAATGGCTTAAGCCCCAAAGCTTGAGGTTGCCGTGATCTGTGATGCCACAGCACTCTACTGAGGGCGACACAGTGAGACTCTGTCTCAAAAAAAAAAAAAAGGGCAGCGCCTGTGGCTCAGTGAGTAGGGCACTGGCCCCATATACCAAGGGTGGCGAGTTCGAACTTGACCCTGGCCAAACTGCAACAAAAAATAGCCAATGGTTGTGGTGGGCGCCTGTAGTCCCAGCTACTCGGGAGGCTGAGGCAGAGAATTGCCTAAACCCAAGAGCTGGAGGTTGCTGTGAGCTGTGATGCCATAGCTCTCTATAGAGGGTGACAAAGTGAGACTCTGTCTCAAAAAAAAAAAAAAAAAATCCTTATCACTTTGCAGCCACACCTGCTGTGTCATTCAGCTTGATCAACCTCTTTACTACCCTCAGCCCCAAGTGACTTTGGGCCACTTTTAAAGGGCTGTATTGCCCAGGCTACATACTTGAACTCCTGGTCTCAAGCAATCTCTCAAGTAGCTTGGACTATACATTTGAGTCCAAACATCTTCAAATTATAGTATTTCAAAAGGAAGAAGTTATTCTTTATTTTTGCTTTAAATCCCAAGAAGGATGGTTTTTGTAGTTCTTTTCTTATATGTTTTAGTTACCCTAAGTTTTAAGCATCTTGGTGCATTTAAAAATCCTAATCGATGATTAAAATTTTAACAGCAGGACTTCATTTTGGATTCTGTACTTAAGAGGTCACATCAGTAGCTCACCCTCAGGGATCTTGGCTTTAAATATGAGAAGCATGTTATATATATTCATCTGTGGATGAAGCTGATAGGCAAAGCAAACCCTCTTTTAAAAAAATTTCCACCTGTGTGAAATAAACTTGGTAAAAAATAAGTTAGAATATCACGAAGAAAGAATAATTAAACCCTGGGCGGTGCCTGTAGCTCAGTGAGTAGGGTGCCAGCCCCATATACCGAGAGTGGCAGGTTCAAACCCGGCCCCGCCTCGGCCAAACTGCAACAGCAACAAAAAAAAATAGCCAGGCGTTGTGGCAGGCGCCTGTAGTCCCAGCTACTCAGGAGGCTGAGGCAAGAGAATCACCTAAGTCCAGGAGTTGGAGGTTGCTGTGAGCTGTGTGATGCCACGGCACTCTACCAAGGGCGATAAAGTGAGACTCTGTCTCTACAAAAAAAAAAAAGAGAGAGATCTAAATCCAAAGTTGTTTTTGTATATATATGTTTTTTTTTTTTTTTTAGAAACAGAGTCTCACTTTGTTGCCCTTGGTAGAGTGCCATGGCATCACAACTCACGGCAACCTCCAGCTCTTGGGCTTAGGCAATTCTCTTGCCTTATCTCCCTAGTAGCTGGGACAACAGGCACCCGCCACAATGCCCAGCTTTTTTTTTGTTGCAGTTTAGCAGGGGCTGTGCCCTACCCACTGAGCCACAGGCGCCGCCCTGTTTTTTTTTTTTGAGACAGAGCCTCAAAGCTGTCACCCTGGATACAGTGCCATGGCATCAGAGCTCACAGTAACCTCCAATTCCTGGGCTCAAGTGAGTCTCTTGCCTCCACCTCCCAAGTAGCTGGGACTACAGGTGCCCACCACAACGCCCGGCCATTTTTTGGTTGCAGCCGTCATTGTTGTTTGGCGGGCCCGGGCTGGATTGGAACCCGCTAGCTCAGGTGTACGTCGGTGGCGCCTTAGCCTGTTAAGCCACAGGCGCCGAGCCACCGCCCTGTTTTTATATATTTAAATGGTTAGATTTATTTATTTTTTGTTAAGTGCAGCATACGCTCATATTTGCATATAATTATATTGACCAGATGTTTAAAATTATTTCAAATACTTCATTAAAATAATTATTTTATTGCAAGAAAAAAAAAGACTTTTGAGACAGAGTCTTACTCTTTGGCAGTGGGCAGAGTGTCATGGTGTCATCATAGCTCATAGCAACCTCAAACTCTTGGGCTTAAGTGATCCTCCTGCTTCAGCTTTTCTATTTTTAGTAGAGATGGGATCTCATTCTTGCTCAGGCTGGCCTCAAACTTCTGAGCCCAAGCAATCTGTCCTCCTTTGCCTTTCAGAATGCTGGGATAACAAGTGTGAGCCACTGAGCCTGTCCCACTTATAAAGATTAAGTTCAGGGGCGGCACCTGTGGCTCAGTGGGCAGGGCACCGGCCCCATATACCGAGAGTATCAAACCTGGCCTCGGCCAAAATTGCAACAACAACAAAAAAAAAAACAAAAAAAGATTAAGTTCACACTCAAAACATATCCTTCGTGCAATAAATGTGTGTCCTTTGCACGAAGGCTCTAGAAGTCATTCTAATGTACACATTTAAAATAGTATATAGGGTAACAGTTACATGAAATAGTAGAATGGCTACTGGATGCAGAGGGTCTATCTCCAACTCTGGTGTGAGGAGCTGTTACCTTGGGCAAGTCACTGCCCTCTCTAGGCCTGTGTTGTTGTCACCTGCTCCCTCAAGGGAATGCGAGTCTGTGGCTGGACTTTAGCAAGAGCAGCATACCCAGGATGAGAAGAGGACATAGGGAAGCCTGTCTGCTGAAGTCAGAAGACTTTTGCACACATCCTTATGAGGTAATGAGTGGCTGTTCTATAGCAGCAGACTCTCCAACTCCTTATGGGAATCCTTATGTTGAATGGAGGAAGCTACCAATTTGGGAGTCTCAGAAGGACTATTAAGGAAAGAAGAGAAAGCAGGTAGGTAGAGTTGGTACATTTACCTGCCAGGCCTCCTGTCGGGCCTGGATCTGGAGCTGCAGCTCCTCCACTTGCTTGCGCCCAGCCAGGATGGCATCTGCAAGTTGCCGGTTCTCAGCCTCCTGCTTCTGCACACACCGCTGCAGGGTATCCCGTTGCTGCAAGAAGTAGGGTGCGATGGTGCTGTGCAGATCCTTCTCCGGAATTCCGCTGGGGCGCCTAGAGAGCCGCACAGAGCACAAAGGATGTGGGGTATGATATGTGGGATATTCTTCCCAGCCCAATTAGTGACATTCTCACCTCCAAACCCAAGTTGGGCTGGCTTCCAAGCTTCTCCTGCAGTTTCTCTCACCTCCCGAGAACTGTTTCTGATGGAATGCTCACCTCAGGTCCCTCAGCTTCAATGCCAAGGGGTACATCTCTCTCCCTTCTCACTTCAGCTTCTATATTAGCCTTTCTGCCTGTACTCCACATTCCCCTCATCTAGAACACTCTAGAGGTGACTGTTAAGCCCCTGCCTCTGTCCTTGTGACTGTGTGCCTTGCTGGTACATCCACTCCACCAGACTGTGAGCTGGAAAGATCAGGGGTAGCTGGAGGGCGCTGGTAAGTGTTGGCTAATGTGGGAGTATAAAGACAGGGCCAAAGAAATAAGATTACTAGGGGGTGGGGTGCTAAAAGCTACTAGCAGGAGTTGGAGGTTGCTATGAGCTGTGATGCCACGGTACTCTACCCAGGGTGACAGCTTGAGGCTCTGTCTCAAAAAAAAAAGAACCTACAGCGGCTCATTCTGTAGAGACAGAGTCTCACTTTATCACCCTGGGTAGAGTGCCATAGCGTGACAAAGCAAGACCATGTCTCAAAAAATAAAAAAAATGAATGAATGATTGAAATAGGAGAGGACCCCTGTTGTCACAGGATGGGCAGTTAGAAGAAGCCATGGCTAGGCAGTGAAGGCTGTCCCACATCTCTTTTATCCTC
>CAUYRH010023009.1:0-19123 GCA_963574655.1 Perodicticus potto | reverse complement strand
GATATTTTTATCCACCTGATTAATGTAACATTCATGATATTTTCTCATTTACTATGTGAAAACAATTTTGATCCGTATTTAGAAGATTTCTCCTGACCCTTCACATATGCACCACAAGTGTGATCTCACCCTTTATCATCTGTTATTATTTACAGTAATTTCGTTTTCAACGCCACCACATGTTTAGAATGGGGTAACACAGAAAAGAGCAGGAAAATGAAGAAGCAGCCTGGAAAGAAAGGAACGTTTGAGAAGAAATTCGTGGGAACTTGAGTTACATAAAGAGGGCGGCAGCTGAAGGTGAACTCGTGTGTTGCAGATGAGGGGAAGAGCCTGGGATGAGAAGGAAAGACAAGGACAACTCATCCGACTGGGGTTGTTGTGGCTCGTCAGGGCTGTTTCCCGAAAGGCTGGCTGGGAATCTGGAACCCGGAGAGACGGTGCTGTGCGGAGAGCTCTAGGAAGGGAGAAAAAGCCAAAAGTGGACGAGTAACAAGGGGCATGGAACGAGTTTATTTTGGCATACTCAGTTTAAGAGGAGTATCTGTTTGGAAACTATTTAAACTTATTAGCATCAAACACTTGCTGTGATTCTTTGTTACTGGCTATTTGTTTTTGAAACCTGTAGTTGAAAGAGTGATTTAAAAAACTTAATATTGGTGTGGACATCGGTTACCATTATGTCATTACCCTAAGGCAAAAACATGGGGTTGCTTATTCCCCGTTGGTTTTTCCCTTTCATTTCTTTATTATAATCACCTTTTCCTACCCTGCCTCTTTGTTCTTCCTTTCCTTCCTTGTTTTCTATTCTTCTACCCCAAGTTCTCAAAATGATGTTTTTAGCCTTCTAAGTTCTAACATGACAACCTAGACGCTTCAGAAATATTTTCCCTCAAACATATCCATCATAAGTAATATCAATTCAAAGTGACACATTGAATTCTCACATTTTCCCTGCTGGGAAAGAGACCGGCATTGGTAAAGATGGAAAAGTTAAAAACAGAATGTTCAGTGATTTGGGCTATTTGTGGACATTCCATCATGGTTTTCAGAATTTCTGTATGTCAACACTGGCAATTTGGGGACACGATGTTTGGATAGCACCTGCTCTTCTGGGCGTGCAGGATCTGGAGGGGAGATTTGGGGAGAATCAGACTGTTGAGATTTCCTCCTGTTTTTGACTTTCTCCATCCAACCGCACGGGGAGCTGCCGCAGCGCTTGGGACGGCGTTAGCTAACTTGCACCTG
Source organism: Perodicticus potto (assembly GCA_963574655.1). NCBI lineage: Eukaryota > Metazoa > Chordata > Mammalia > Primates > Lorisidae > Perodicticus > Perodicticus potto. Next base: position 17,875 of record CAUYRH010023009.1, on the reverse strand, counting down.
TCTTTAGATCATTACAAAAGAAGTGTCCTTTCTCAAAAAAAGAATCATGAGACACTTTTCTTTTCAGGGTTAGCTTGGCACTGGGATTGGGCTGGGCTTACACATGTGCCACGGAACAACTTTTGCACATGAATAAATAGTTCAATCCTAGACTGTAGGCTCTGGAAAAAAAATGTGAGTTTTTCCCTAAAAATTATGATGCTTTATAAAACACCAACTCTCCGAAATACAGCTACAACTTTTTTCCATCTTAGTCAATAATCAGAAACTGCTGACTTTGGAAGTAGGTAGTGACCAACATTTTATCTGTCCAAGTTTTAAATAAAGTAATATTCTGGTCATATGCTTAGCAGAAAAGTGAATCTGAAATACAAACGTACCTTGTTTTATTGTGTTTCACAGATACTACACTTTTTTAAATATATATATAAATTGAAGGTTTGTGGCAACCCTACCTTGAGTACGTCTCTTGGCACTGTTTTCCCAACATCACGTGCTCATGTCATATCTTGGCATATCATGTCATGTCTTGAGAAATTCTCACAACACTTCAGAGCTTTTCGTTCTTGTACCATCATGGTGGACGTGGTCAGTGAACTTCAATGATGCTGTTCTGATTGTTGGGGCACCAGAAGCCATGCCCCCATAAAACAGCAAACTTAATGTTTCACGTGGTCGTGTTCCAACTTCACCTACAAGCCAGTCTCCTATGCTCTCCTTGGTCCTTCCTTTTCCCTGAGACACAACAATGTTAGAATTAGGCCAATTAATCACCCTACTGTGGCCCCTAAGTGTTCGAGAGAAAGGAAGAGTGGCGTGTCTCTCACTTTAAATCAAGAGCTAGAAATGATGAAGCTGAGTGAGGAAGGCCTGCCCAGAGTGGAGATAGGCCGAAAGCCAGGCCTTTTGCAACAAACAGCCAAGTTGTCACCATGGAGGAAAAGTCCTTGAAGAATATTAAAAGTGCACACTAAAAAAGTGAAACAGCCTTATTGCTGATATGGAGAAAGTTTGGGTGGTCTGGAGAGAATCTCAAACCAGTCACAACATTCCCTTAAACCAAAGCCTATAATCCAGAGCAAGGCCCAAACCCTCTTCAATTCTGTGAAGGCTGAGAGAGGGGAGGAAGCTTCAGGAAAAAAGGTTGAAGGCAACAGATATTGGTTCATGAGGTTTAAGGAAAGAAGCCGTCTCTGTAACATAGAAGTGTGAGGTGAAGCAACAGATGCTGGTGGAGAAGCAGCAGCAAGTTATCCAAAAGATCTGGCTAAGAAAGTTGGTGAAGGTGCCTACACCAAGCAACAAGCATTTTCATAGCTAGAGAGCAGAAGCCAATGACTATACAGATCTTCAAAGGACAGGCGCCACTTTTGATAGAGGCTGGTGACTTTATTTATTTATTTTTTATTATTGGGGATTCTTTGAGGGTACAAGAAACCAGGTTACACTGATTGCATTTGTTAGGTGAAGTCCCTCTTACAATTGTGTCTTGCCCCCAAAAGTTGTGTCACACACCGAGACCCCACCCCCTCCCTCCTTCCCTTTCTCTGTTCTCCCCTTCCCCCACCTCCCACCATGTACTAGGTCATTAATTGTCCTAATACCAAAATTGAGTACATAGGATTCATGCTTCTCCATTCTTGTGATGCTTTACTAAGAATAATGTGTTCCACTTCCATCCAGGTTAATACAAAGGCTGTAAAGTCTCCATTTTTTTTTAATGGCTGAATAGTATTCCATGGTGTACATATACCACAGCTTGTTAATCCATTCCTGGGTTGGTGGGCATTTAGGCTGTTTCCACATTTTGGCGATTGTAAATTAAGCTTTAATAAACAGTCTAGTGCAAGTGTCATTATGATAAAAGGATTTTTTTCCTTCTGAGTTGATGTCCAGTAATGGGATTGCAGGATCAAATGGGAGGTCTAGCTCGAGTTCATTGAGGATTCTCCATACTTCCTTCCAAAAAGGTTATATCAGTTTGCAGCCCCACCAGCAGTGTAAAAGTGTTCCCTTCTCTCCACATCCACACCAGCATCTGCAGTTTTGAGATTTTGTGATGTGGGCCATTCTCACTGGGTTAGATGGTATCTCAGGGTGGTTTTGATTTGAATTTCTTTAATAATGAGGGACGATGAGCATTTTTTCATGTTTGTTAGCCATTCGTCTGTCTTCTTTAGAGACAGTTCTATTCATGTCTCTTGCCCATTGATATATGGGATTGTTGGCTTTTTTCATGTGGATTAATTTGAGTTCTCTATAGATCCTAGTTATCAAGCATTTGTCTGATTCAGAATATGCAAATATCCTTTCCCATTGTGTAGGTTGTCTATTTGCTTTGGTTGTTGTCTCCTTAGCTGTACAGAAGCTTTTGAGTTTAATTAAATCCCATTTGTTTATTTTTGTTGTTGTTGCAATTGCCATGACAGTCTTCTTCATGAAGTCTTTCCCCAGGCCAATGTCTTCCAGTGTTTTTCCTATGCTTTCTTTGAGGATTTTTATCGTTTCATGCCTTAAATTTAAGTCTTTTATCCATCGTGAATTAATTTTTGTGAGTGGAGAAAGGTGTGGGTCAAGTTTCAGTCTTTTACATGTGGATATCCAGTTCTCCCAGCACCATTTATTGAATAGGGATTCATTCCTCCAGTGTATGTTCTTGTTTGGTTTATCGAAGATTAGGTGATTGGAAGATGTCAGTTTCATTTCCTGGTTTTCTATTCGATTCAAAATGTCTGTGTCTCTATTTTCATGCCAGTACCATGCTGTCTTGACCACTATGGCTTTGTAGTATAGCCTAAAATCTGGTATGCTGATGCCCCCAGCTGAACTGCCTTAGCTATATGGGTTTTTTTCTGGCTCTGTACAAAATGCAGAATTATCTTTTCCAAGTCTTGAAAGTATGATGTTGGTATTTTAATAGGGATGGCATTGAATTGGTAGATTGCTTTGGGAAGTATAGACATTTTAACAATGTTAATTCTTCCTAGTCATGAGCATGGTATGTTCTTCCACTTGTTAATATTCTCTGCTATTTCCTTTCTTAGGGTTTCATAATTTTCTTTATAGAGGTCCTTCATCTCCTTTGTTAAGTATATTCCTAGATATTTCATTTTCTTTGAAGCTATGGTGAAGGGAGTTGTGTCCTAAATTAGCCTCTCATCTTGGCTGTTATTGGTGTATTCAAAGGCTACTGACTTGTGGATATTGATTTTATATTCCGAAACATTACTGTATTTTTTGATGACTTCCAGGAGTCTTGAGGTTGAGCCTTTGGGGTTCTCTAAGTATAAGATCATATCATCAGCAGAGAGGGAGAGTTTGACCTGGATGCCCAGGATGCCCATTTGGATGCCCTGTATTTCCTTGTCTTGCCTAATTGTATTGGCTAGCAATTCCAGCACTATGTTGAACAGTAATGGTGATAGAGGATAACCTTGTATGGTTCCAGTTCTAAGAGGAAAAGTTTTCAGTTTTACTCCGTTCAGTAAAATATTAGGTGTGGGTTTGTCATAGATAGCTTCGATCAGTTTCAGAAATGTGCCACGTATGCCTATACTCTTCAGTGTTCTAATTAGAAAAGGATTCTAGATTTTATCGAATGCTTTTTCTGCATCTATAGAGAGGATCATATGGTCTTTGTTTTTGCTTCTGTTAATATGGTGAATGACATTTATAGACATGCGTATGTTAAACCAGTCTTACATCCCTGGGATGAAACCTACTTGATCATGATGTATGACTTTTTTGATGATAAGCTGTAATCTATTGGCTAGGATTTTGTTGAGAATTTTTGCATCTATATTCATGAGTGAAATTGGTCTGAAGTTCTCTGTTTTAGTTGTGTCTTTTCCTGGTTTTGGTATCAGGGTGATGTTTACTTCGTAAAACATGTTGGGGAAGATTCCTTCCTCCTCATTTTTTTGGAATAATTTCTGCAGTATGGGAATAAGCTCTTTATTAAAGGTTTCATAGAATTCTGGTGTGAAGCCATCCAGATGAGGGTATTTTTTTGTTGGGAGATATTTTTATTGTATCTTTGATCTCAGTGCTTGAAATTCGTCTGTTCAGGAGATCTATATCTTCCTGGTTAAGACTAGGTAGAGGGTGTGATTACAAATATTGATCTGTTTCCTTCACATTGTCAAATTTCTGGGCATAGAGTTTCTGGTAGTATTAAGAGATGCTCTCTTGTATATCTGTGGCATTAGTTGTTAATTTCCCCTTTATGATTTCTGATCAAGGTTACTAGAGATTTTACTTTTCTATTTCTAGTTAGTCTGGCCAAAGGTTTATCTATTTTATTTATTTTTTCAAAAAACCAACTCCTTGTTTCATTTATTTTCTGAATGGTTCCATAAGATGGCTTGTGAGTTTGTTGATGCGCTTTCTGTTTTTCAAATGTAGGCTTCTAAAGCAATAAATTTTCTTCTTAGGACTACTTTTGCAATATCCCACAGGTTTTGGTGGCTTGTGTCTTCATTGTTGTTATGCTAAAGGAAGTTAATGATTTCCTCTTTTATTTCTTCCTGCACCAAACTGCCATTCAGCATAAGGTTGTATAATTTCCATGCCTTAGTGTGGGGTTGAACATTTTTGTTGGAGTTAAGTTCCACCTTTAGTGCCTTGTTGTCTGAGAAGATACAAGGTAAAATTTCAATTCCTTTGATTCTGTTTAGGTTTGTTTTGTATCCTAGGATATGATCAATTTGGAGAGTGTTCCATGGGGCGATGAGAAGAATGTATATTCTTTAGCTTTGGGATGGAGTGTTGTATGTATGTCTATCAAACACAGTTGTTCTAGGGTCTCATTTAAGTCCCTTATATCTTTGTTTAATTTCTGTTGAGAGGATCTGTCCAACTGTAACAGGAGTGTTACAGTTTCCTGTTATTATGGTATTATACATTGTCATATTGTTCAGACTAAGTAAGGTCTGTTTTAAGAATCTGGGAGCATTTAAGTTGGATGCATAAATATTTAGAAGTGAAATTTCATTTTCTTGTATTTTTCCCTTTAACAATATGAAGTGACCATCTTTGTCTTTTTTGACTTTAGTTGCTTGAAATCCACATGTATCTGAAAATAAGATTGCAACCTCTCTTTTCTTCTGGATTCCGTTTGCCTGAAAAATTATCTTCCAACCCTTAACTGTGAGTTTTAATTTGTCTTTTGAGGCTAGGTATGTTTCCTGAAAACAGAAAATGGATGGGTTGTGTTTTTTAATCCAATCAGCCAATCTGTGCCTCTTCAATGGGGAATTCAAGTCATTAACATTTATCCAGACAATTGCTAAGTGTGGTAGCATTCTATTCATCTTATTTTGTGAAAGTCCATCGTTTAGTTTTGTCTTTTGCATCATTGTGGAAGCTAGGTTCTGTCCTTGAATTTCTGGGTGCTTACTTTGCTGGTGGTCCATTGTGGTAGTTGGTGTGTAGAACAGGTTGAAGTATTTCCTGTAGAGCTGGTCTTGTTGCGGTGAATTTCCTTAATGTTGGCATATCAGTAAATGATTTGATTTCTCTGTCAATTTTAAAGCTTAGGTTAGTGGGATATAGAATTCTGGGCTGGAAATTGTTCTGTTTAAGTAGAAACAGAACAAATGGTCATCAAATGGTTAAAGGTAGATGACCATTGTCTTCTGGCTTGAAAAGTTTCATTAGAGAAGTCTGCAGTCAGCCCAATGGGTTAGCCCCTGTAGGTCAATTGGTGCATACTCCTGGCAGTTTGCAAAATCTTTTCTTTTGTCTTGACTTTGGACAGGTTCATCATAATGTGTTTTGGAGAAGCTCTATCTGAGTTGAGGTGACCTGGGGTCCGTTATCACTCTGAAAGGAATGTGTCAGAGTGTTTGGTGATGATATTTGGGAAATTTTCATTTATAATATTGTCTTGAATGGCTTCCATTCTTCTGGGGCATTTTTCTTCCCCTTCTGGGATACCTATAACTTGTATGTTTGAATGCTTCATAAAGTCCCATAATTCTGTCAGTGAACGTTCTGTCTTCTCGCTCTTCTTTTCTGCCTCTTTATCTGCGTTATCTCAAGAGCTTTATCTTGTACCTCTGAGATTCTTTCTTCTGCATGGTCTAATCTGTTGTTGATACTTTCTATTGCATCTATTATTTCCCTAATTGGCTGCTTCACTTCCTTAAGCTCTGCTATATCCTTTTTATATTCTTCATATTGTTCATCTCTTATTTGATTCTGTTGTTTGGGTTTCCTTTTGGTTATTTTCCACTTTCTTGGCAATTTCCTTCCTTGTTTTTTGGTTATTTTCCACTTTCTCAGCAATTTCCTTTATTGTTTTCATCATCTGTATTTTAAGTTCCCCTTCTGTCATTGCTAACATTTCTTTATAGGTGGAATCCTCTGTAGCAGCTACCTCACAGTCCCTTGAGGGGTTGCTCTGGACTGGTTTTCATGTTGCCAGGATTTTTCTGCTGATTCTTCCTCATGAGTATATTCTTTTATCTGTTTCCTTGCCCTAATTTTTCTTTCACTTCCTCTTGCTTTTTAATTTACTGTGCCACTGGCCTAAGGAGTTTGATAAGTTCTTTTGGTACAGAACCAGAAGGATGAGAAGATTGAAGAGCAAGAAAGGAAAAAAGATTTAAAAAAAAAGAAAGAAAAAAGAGAAAGAAGAGGGGATGAGTAAAAGGGAATATTGACAAAAAGAAGAGAGGCACAGAAAGAGGGAGACAGGAGTAACATAGGGTACATACAGTAGGGTACTTTGATCCAAACTTAAAAAAAGAAAAAAACCTCTGGAGGTGCTGGATTGGGTGGTTCCCTTGAGGTCATTGGCTCTTTGTCAGCCCAAGCAGACACAGTACCCAACCTCCGCCAAGTAGAGAGGAAAGACAAAAATACTATCAATCAAACCAAGACAAACAAAAAAAACTTACAGGATAAAATTGGAGCAAAAATCAAATAATAGTGGCTGAAACAATGAAAAAAATGAAGTTTTAATTATTAAAGAAGGCAACAATGGAAAATTGTATTTAAACTAGAAAAATGAAGAAAGAAAAGAAAACAAAGAGAAAAGAAAAGAAGAAAAATCTTGAGGGAAAATGTTGCAATAAAAAAAAAAAAAAGCCAAAAACAAAGCAGTATATATATCTTGCTGAATGTTGTCTGGGCAACAGGTGACCTACTGGGGTATGATATGTTAATCATAATGCTGATATGGCTGTATGAGGTTTAGACTGGAGGCCTCTGCTGATTTCTCAATCACTGCAGGATTGAGAGCCTAAAATCTTTCCTCAGCCCACTTAAAAGACACTTTAAACTGTTAACCTTGGCTAAGCAGAAGCTTTCCCAGGAAAGCGCTTGTCACTGGGATTCCTCCAGAAGTGGCTGCCCGATTACTCACTGTGCCAAAACCGATCTCACTCTATGCCCCTGAGGGCTAAGGCTGTAATCTGCCAAACATGAAATCTCTGCATCTCAGTTGCTGTCTTTGGGCTGCTCAGACACTAGATTACTAGCCCAAGGTCTCCTGGCCTGATCCTGGTGCTATAACCCTGCGGGCGATGCCTGCAGGGGCAGTTCTCCCACTATGGCTGTGCAGGTGGCCCACAGCCAAACAATATTAGCTCCATTCCAGCTCAGTGACTCAGGCCAGGGCCCTAGACAATGCTTAAAGTCATCTGCACTCCTTCCTAAGTTCTTCCAAGATAGCTCAACCAAGTGCCCAAGGACAAAATTACAAAACAGCCCACAGGTAAGGCCTTTTCTACTTGTAATCTCGCTGTTGCTGTAGTTACAGCTGGGGTAGCCTCCAACCAAACAAACACACACCAACACTTGCTAGTTCTCCACTGATTTTGTCCTCCTCATGGGGTCCAGAAGTCTCTCTCTGTCTCCCTGTGTCCCCAAAGGGATGTTTCTGGGAAGATCCCACCAGCCAGAGATTCCTGGAGTCGTCTCTCCCCAATCTTACCACCCCCGGTTGCAGAGAAGCTGTTACTCAGCTGGCATCTTGCTCTTCCCTCCTGCTAGTGACTTTAAGTTAATACCATTTAAAAAATCCTAGGACACTAAAGAATTCAGCTAAATCATCTCTATGCTGTGTTAACAAAAAGGCCCGCAAGACAGCACATCTGTTTACATTATGGTTTACTGAATATTTTTAGCCCATTGTTGAGATCTGCTGCTCAGAAAAGGTTCCTTTCAAGATACTACTGCTCTTGGCGGTGCCTGTAGCTCAGCTCAGTGTGTAGGGCACGGGTCACATACACCAAAGTTGGCCTGGGCCAGATAAAACAACAATGACAACTGCTACAAAAAATAGGGCATTTTGGGGGGTGCCTGTGGTCCCAGCTACTTGGGAGGCTGAAGCAAGAGAATCACTTAAGCCCAAGAAGTTGAGGTTGCTATGAGCTGTGACATCATGGCACTCTACTCAGAGCGAGAGCTTGAGACTCTGTCTCAAAAAAAAAAACATATTAATTACTGCCCAGTGACAATGCACTTGGCTACCTAAGAGCTCAGATGGAGATACACCAAGAAGTTAATGTCATTCTCGTGCTTGCTAACACAACATCCATTCTTCATCCCAGGGATCAAGGAGATCAAGGAGAAATTGCAACTTTTAAATCTTACTTGTTAAGAAATATATTATATGTGACTGTAGCTGCCATAGACAGTGATTCCTCTGATGAATCTGGGCAAGGTAACTTGAAAAATTTCTGGAAAGAATTGGATGCCTTTTGTGATTTGTAGTAGGAGGTCAAAACGACAGCATTAACAGGAGTTAGGAAAATGTTTATTCCAATGGTCATGGATGATTTTCATGGGCTTAAGACTTTATTGGAGCAATTCACTGCAGATGTAGTGGGAACAGCAAAGCCTAGAATTAGAAGTGGAGCCTGCAGAGAGACTGAATTGCTGCAACTTATTCTTAGACTTGAATAGATTAGGAGCTGCTTCTGATAGGTGAACATAGAAAACGGTTTGTTGGGATGAAATCTACTTCTGGTGAAGATGCCGTGAACATTGTTGAAATAACAAGAAAAGATTTAGAATAGTCCATAAGGTGGGTTGATAGGGCAGTGACACGGGTTGAGAGCCCTAACCCCGATTCGGAGGGAAGTTCCACTGTGGGTGAGTTGCTATCAAGCAGCATCAAACGCTACAGAGAATTCTTTTGTGAGAAGAATTGTCAATTAATGCAGCAAATTTCATTATTTATTTATTTTAAGAAATTGGCACAGCCACCCCAACCTTTAGCTTCTATCCTGATCAGTCATCAGCCAAGCACATCAAGGTGAGACCCTACTGATAAGTAGACCACTACCTGCTGAAGGCTCAGGTGATTGTTAGCATTTTTTAGCAATAAATATTTTTAAATTAAGGCCTATACTCTTAGGTAGAATGCTGTTGCACACTTCATAGTCTGCAGCGTAGTGTAAACTTTTATATGATCTGGGAAGCCAGAAAGCTCATGTGACTTCCGTTATTGTCATAATTTGGTTTATTTACGTGATCTGGAATTTAACTTACAATGTCTCCCAGATATGCCTATAGGTATTATTTCTATTGTATTTAATGAGGTTTTGGGGTATGAAAATAAGGAAATTTAAATGAAAGATTAAAACTTTGGATACTATCATCATTCACAAAGAATTGGTGACAATAATTATGATTTGCAAGCTTTGGTGTCATCCCAGATTCTTAGATAACTTGGGGATCTGTGTATTGAAATAGAAGTATTATACCAAATATGTGTGTCTGTCTGTTTTTTTTTTTTTTTTTTTTTAAACACGTGAATTCAGGTTTGAAACCATGCGGAGGAGGCAACAGCCAGGACTAGAAATACTTCTGGTTGAAAACTTCACACTCAACATTGTGAATTTTTTTCTTAAATGCATTTAAAAATGAGTGTTTTGAAATTCCCATGGGATTTGGATACAGTGTGATTTTCAATTTGTTTTCATCCTCTGGTTAAAGTTCTTATCTTGGGGTAAGGAATACCATGGGGTGTGAGGGGGGGGAAGGGTAATTCAGGGAGGAAATTGGAGGAGGCTACTCTGTCATAGGAAGGACAGGGGGAGGGCGAGTGTCTTGAGCATCTTTTGGGCTAATTTTTACTCTCTAGTGACAAGGTCACTTGAGTTTCATGGATCCATGCTGTTGTTTTGGATATCAGAGATGGCATTAGTTCCAGGTATTGTCTTCTTGATATTTATGAGGGTTGACAATTATGTTTATGAACTTGCCACTGTGCTTTTCTGGAACGCTGTACCAACAACTCAGTAAAGTTTAACAACCTTGGTATATACATCTTTGTCTCACAATTGTGTTTATGTTGACGTGTGGCAGTGTCTGGCTGAGTGGTGTTCATTATTGTTGTTGAGTGTTTTTGTGAGAGCTGTTGTCATATTATCTTTGATGTCCTAAATGTCTTCAAAATGCCTTCCTTCCAATATTGCCTTTATTGTTGAATAAAGAAAAAAAGTTTTGGGGGCCAGATCAAGTGAGTAGGGAGGGTTTTCCACACAGTTATTTGTTTACTGGCTAAAACTCCTTCACCGACTGTGTGAGCTGGTGTCCTGAGAAAGTCAGAGCTTAAATTATTTTTTGGTTGCAGCCGTCATTATTGTTTGGCGGGCCCGGGCTGGACTCGAACCTGCCAGCTCAGGTGTACGTGGCTGGTGCCTTAGCCCGCTGAGTCACAGGCGCCGAGCCAGAGCTTAAATTAGAGCAACAAACAAACATTAAATTTCTTGTTAAAATTGGCAAGAGTGGAAATGAAATCAAGGACAAGTTTATGGGGATAATCCCATGGAAAAAACATCCAGTGAACAAATAGATGAGATGTTTTTGTGAGGGGAGAGAAAGTGTCACTGATGAAGAAAGGTCAGGGTGGTCAGGAATGAGCAGAACTGACGAAAACATTGCAAAAATCCCTTCAGGTGTGTGTTAGAATTGTCAATGGACTGTGAGAAGCATAGCAGACCAAGTAAACAATAGGAATTTTTTTTTCTTTTTTTTTTTTTCTGGAGACAGAGTTCAGAGTTGTTCTGTTGCCTCTGGGTAGAGTGCATGGCAGCAACCTCAAACTCCTGGGCTCAAACAATACTCCTGCCTCAGTCTACTGAGCTAGGTCTACTGCCCACCACCTAATTTTTCTAGTTTTAGTAGAGGCAGGGGTCTTGCTTTGCTCAGGGGTCCTCCTTCCCAGAGTGCTAGGATTACAGGTATGAGACATCACACCCAGCCCAGTTAGAAAATCTCGGCCAAGAACTCATGGCTCTTGCCTCATGGCAATGCACCAGCTCACACAGTGGGTAAGGGAGTTTCAGCCAGTAAACAAATAACTGTGTGGAAAACCCTCCCTACTCACTTGATCTGGCCCCCCAAAACTTTTTTTCTTTATTCGACAATAAAGGAAATATTAGAAAGAAGGCGTTTTGAAGACATTTAGGACATCAAAGCTAATATGACAACAGCTCTGAAGACCGTTCACCAGAAAAAGAGTTCCAACATTACTTTGAAGGGTGGACGGGGTGGTGGTGTCTGTGCACAATTTCTCAGAGGGAGCACTTCAGAGGTGATTGCAGTGATACTCAGCAGTGAGGCATGCATCTCTTTTCCTAGGATGAGTTCATGAACTTAACTGTCAGAACTCTGTAAGCCAGAGTGGACAGTTGCCAGCCTTTGGCACCACAGCAAAGCCAGGAGCTGGGAGCAGACTCCAAGAATTCCCAGCCAGCTTGCTCTCATGGCCGATGCTCTCAGCTCTCTCTTTTTTTTTAATCTTCATAACAATGGAACCTTCTAATTTGTGCAGGTAAACAACTGCAGTTTTTGCCTCTACCTACTGTCATGGTGAGGTTCTATTACACTACATGAATGTAGTAACACACTAGATTTGTATTACATTTTGGGGAGGGGGGAATCAATCACAGACTTTTTATCAAAAATAAAAAGGAATATCTGTGGCCGTGGGCTGCTCAGGTTCGCTAGCACAGTCTGCATTCGGATTTGACGCTATGCTGCCCGTTTAGGAGCTAGAGCTGAACTATGCATACTGGGGGCGATGAAACTCCCAATTCCTAAGATAGAGAAGTGTGCGTGAAAATTTCATTTAGAAGCTGGGCGTGGTGGCGGGTGGAATGCTTGAGTTAAGACCAGCCTGAGCAAGAGCAAGACCCCGTCTCTACTGAAAATAAAAAAAAATTGGCTGGGTGTGTTATGGGCACCTGTCCCAGCTAGTCGGGAAGCAGGAGGATTGCTTGAGCCCAGGAGTTTGAGGTTGCTGTGAGCCATGATTGGCGGCACTCTACACAGGGTGACAGAGTGAGACTGTCTCCAAAAACTGTTTTTTTTTCACTTAGAAACATTGACATACCAAAAGAAGACGTGGCTTTTAGAGGCTACACACTAAAATCAAGTGAAAGACACTTGCTTCTCTTTTACTGGTGTTCATTACCTTAGACTGTGCTATGTAGTAATTAATACTGAATTTGAGATCCTCATGTTTGATACTGAGGGAGGAACTATGAGCAAGTTTGACGTAAAACTAAAGCAAAAACTACTAAGGTCACCTGTAGAACTCCAGTGGGTTTAATTTTCTCTAGAACTGGATGGTAGGGCTAATTTTCTCATTCCCTTTCGCTGTTGCATTAGCGACTCTAGACGAGACAACATCATTGCTTTTAATAAAATGGATTAATGAAAATATAAGAGGATTAAGCGTCGCAGGTTCTGACTTCTGTGCTTAACCCGAGAGCATTGGTTTGGAGCCCGTGTGCTGTGGGCACTGGCTGGCTGGTGCTGCGGGAAGGGTGTAGATTTGCTCCTCTGGGACTGTCCCCTGAGGCAGGTGGTCTCGACCTGGGCGGTTTTGCCCCCAGGGGACACAGAGGCCCCAGACCTTAGTGGCTGTTAACAGTGGGAGGCGGAGGGGGGGTGGCCCTGGTAAATACCCCACTGTGCACGGGAAAGCTCCCACCTCCAACAGAGGGTCATCTCACCCAGAATACCACCCCGACCTCGGGTGATTCACAGTCTGGCTTCTCCATCTCGCCCTCTTTCCTCTTCTCCTTCCTTTCTCCATTCCTCCCACTGAGACAGGTGTGTGTCCCTGGTGTGAGCAGCAGGCAGCTCCCTGCTTTATGCCGAATGTCTCTTCAGAGCAATTCCTCAAGGGGTGCAGTTTGTGCAGAGTGGAAGGGGAGTCGGGAGTCCTGCCCGGCAGCTGTGCGACCTTGGAAGTGTCCCTTACTGTTTTGCTTATCTCTAAAAATCAGAACAAAATGAGGCTGAAGATTTCCTTTTCCCCAGCCACGTCAAAATAATTGACCCTGACTTGGGCTCTTGCTGTGTCAAACAACTGCTGTGGGCTGAGGGTGACAAGATACGGAAGGCTTCCTTTATGATTCTCAAAGCCTGTGATTTAGTTGACATAGATGCGCCGGTGTTCTGTGATAAGATTTCTGCAGGAAAGGGATGGAAGTTCTCCAGCACAGCAGAGGACAGTCACCACCTGTGACAGGAAGCCCTGGGCGAGTCCTCTCAGGCAGGACACACTCGACCTGGCTGCTGGAGGGGAGGGGGATTTGCCGGAAGGGAAGCACAAGCCTAGAATTATGAAAAACCCTAGTAGGTTCTGTAAGGTTGAAAAGCTTCGGTGTGTCTGAAGGAGACGCATCTTTCTGCTATCTGTAAAAAAAGCACGTGAATTTAGCCTGCAAGTCTGACTTTTCTCAGGACCGGGGAGTTGACGTGAAATAACTTATTTTTAAATCTAGATATTTCCAAAGGTAAGCAAGGAGTTAGGTAGTAGATAGCACGGTGACTTGTTGAAAGTTCCAGAAATCTGCCTTCTGTTTCCTGCCAATCAGCTGACTTTCTGTGACACATTACTTTCTTGATGTCTGAATTTCTCTTTCTAGAAATAAATCTAATAATACCCGCTGTTCGCTGCTCAAGACTTATGAAGTAATGTCTGTACAGTCTGTGACATGAAAACGTAATTTTTCTACCCTTGATGTGGGTCGCCCCCTGTTTACATGATCCCATTCCAAGCCATCTGACATTCGGCCACCTCTTATTTTTTCCCCCCACCAGAAAATATAATTCACAATCAACTGTGCGTTATGAATTTGTGTCAACCTCCCTGAACGTAATAAATATCCCAGGAAAGAACAGACTTGGCTGGAGTTAAATCAGGACAGCTTTGCTGATCTGGCTTCTACATTAAGCCAATGCTTTTTAATCTGGGTTGAGCTAAGGGGGAATGTTCAGAAATCAAACGCTAGGTGCATTCTCCCAGAAAGCTCTGGAGCTCAGCGGCCTTCTCTGCAGTGAGAGGAGGGCAAAGTGTGCCCAAGCATGTTCAAGGCCAGCACCCTTCTCCTTGGGGTCTGGAGACCAGCAGAGGTGCAGGGTATGGGGCTACGGTGAAGAGCCAGCATGCAGGCACTTCGAAGGATGGCATATGAGAATTTAAAATACTCGGATTTCTTAAAGACAGTTCATCATGTAATAGGTGACAAATTTATATGTTTATCATATATTAGGTTGTGCTTTCTAAGTGAATAATCATTCATTGTATGTTTTAGAGCAGTGATGTTCAACTTGTGTGCCGTGGCACCCCGGTGTATTGTGAGAGGATCTCAGCTGTGCTGCCAAAATTTTTAAAGATCATTAATTAAATTATTTTTGAAAGATGTTCAAAGCATAGTAAGTCTATTTTTTTTTTTTTTTTACTTTTTTTTGATCAATATAATTTAAGTGTGCCATGGAAGTTTAACTGTTGGTTCAAGTGTACCGTGAAGATAAAAAAAGGTTGAAAAACGCTGCTCTTGAGCATGAGTAGCTGAAGTTTTACTGAAACACAGCCCCACTCATTATTTTACACGCTGTCCGTGACTGCTTGTGTGTCAAAATGTCAGGGTTAGGTAGTCGCAACGGAATTTATGGCCCACAGAGGCTAAAATATTTATTATCTGGCTCCTTACAGAAAAAGTTCACTGCCTTAAACAAATAGCTTTTTTAAATGAAAACTAATTTCTGCAATTTAGATAATTTCTCTCAGGGTCATTATTCACCTTGACAGACAAAATTCTTTTCTTTTGAAAAAGTGGTAACCCCAAATACTTTCTTTTTGTTTCATTTATGTGTATAATACTTGAAAAATTCTTTTGAAATGCAGTTATTTCAATAATACATCAAAAGAAATGTTTCTTGGGATCTGTAAAGGCTTTAGAAAAAAACTGCACCAATGTAGCGTAATGACCATAAAATGATCCTGAATAGCACGTAATTGTTTATATTGGGAGGTGAATAAATAACAGTATTGACAGCAAATGCTTATCAATTGCTCTCGGGACATCAGGCTCTGTTCTTTCATATTTCTTTTTTCAGCAACCTTTTGAAGTAAAATAATTATTGGCCTTGTTCATCCCTGAGTTTTTTGCTATTGTAAATACAGTTGAAGAATTCGATTTGTAAGAAAAACAACTGATGAAATATCACTTATGATTTATTTCATGGATTTTTTTGATGCTACAAATGATAATCGTATTTCTTGAGATCACAAAGCCAAGGACTGAGTGAAGTGTTATGAATGAGAGAGAACAGTTTGGATGCCATAAGCAGAGTTCTCTTGAATAGTAATTTGATAATTTTCAGTTCTGAGCTTACTTTAGTTTTCTTAAGCTTACTCTGTGTTTCGTTAAGTTTTTTATATAATTGGGTTTCTTTGGGGTTTACTTTTCTCCTCCATTAAAGGTAAGAGACCCCCATTTGATTGGTGCTTGTAATGAACAGACTTCATAGTCGGCACAGGGAAAGTTTTTCAGCTGTTCCTTGAGAAGCCACACTCACCCACAGAGGAAGTGGCTGGAGGCAGAAACAGGCTCTCAGCAGGGGGCTGGGTGATCGATTTGACTTAGCCGCTTGTATGGCCTTCAGTGGTAAAGTAGAAGCTGTGCTAAGTTGATGAGAAGGAATGTCAGGTGGGTGGCAGGGCCTGGCTGTGAGCTGAAGCACCAGGGGGACTTGGCTTTGCATGGAAACCAGATGGTGGCTCATGTTTGGGAGTAGCTGGTGAGGAGGTGTCTGCAGCCCCGGGCGTCACACACCTGTCTTGGGGAAAGCACGAAGGCTACAATGAGAACAGGTGAGAAAGAAAGGCAAGAAACGCCACCAGACACGGTCACAGTCAGAACTTCCCCTGGTTAGATGGTTCACACTTCGGAGCTCCTCTCACCTGTTTTTTGGAGCCTGTAGCGCTGCTGTTTTGGCTGTGCGATGTTGTCCCACAGGCTTTTAACTCTGAAGATACTGTCTAACTTGTTCCTTCTTCTCAACCTGATTGCTTCTATATACTGGGAGATTCTCAGTTGATTTTAAAGTTCCTTTTGTAGGCAGAAGGTGAGTATTCTTAATGGAAAGTGCTTGCCATTCACACCCCATTTGTAAAGCTCTATGTATGCAGGTGTCTACATCATAGAAAAGGGGCAGGTTAATAAAAAACTGAACATGCCTGGCAGATTTTTAATTGCCCTTTGAAACTCGGTAGAGCTCAGTTACGGAGACCGGGAATACAGACTGAGGATGGGAAGCCGGAGCTGCTTCTTATATTTTCTCAATTTTTTTTATTATTACATATACACGTGTTTATTAGGTTTCCACTTTTTGCCTTCACAGAATTAAAAAGGCTTAATATTTAAGATAAGGACTAGAAACAAAAAAAATCTCGAAAAGAACAAAAGAAGATAAATAGATTCAGAAAAGAAATCAGATGATTATTGCATCGAAATATTAAGCAATATTAACAATAATAATGCAAAGAAAGTAACATTCACATTGTCAAATAAGAGTATTATAGAATGCTTTAACTCTGAGGCTCAGTATGGAGTCATCAGTTAACTTACTTTTTTGGAGTTGCTTCTAACTGGATGGTCTGACGTTTAAACTTCACTTTCCTTCTTATTTCTCTAGAATTCCTTTAAAACCCGTTGTTATAAAAAAGATTGAGAATTATGTGGAAAATATTTTAAAACAACACTTAAAATCAGTAGCGTTCCTTTTCCCCTGACTCTGTAAAAGCGCCTTCCGTTCTGTACACGTTGATTTGACAACTGAAACTTCCTCTGCTGAACTGTGGAATAAATCCAGATACTGAGTTGTTTGATGTATGGAAAAGAGCTGTTGAAGCCAGTGTGAGTGTTAGTCGATGTATTCACGGCCCTGACCCACTGTGCCATGACACCTGCTTGGCACACTTACCACTCCTGATTGGACTGTTAAAGCGGTTTTCAATATGTGAACTTTCTCGAAACATCCTTCTAGTGAATTTCACACCTTGGCACTGTCCTGTCCACGCAAAACGGACACACTGTAGCATTTCACGTGCACTTTGCTGGGTTCTCTGCGTGGCAGTGCTGGGTGACATTGTCTCTGCCTGGATGTGCACAGCTGTTCACTAGGACCCTTCCCTGTCTGGTCAGCCTCCCCCACTCCCTGGGATATCACTGGCGCCTTGTGATGTCCTGATCTGAGTTTTTCCCCCTTCTCTCTCTGGCTTCCCCTCAGGGGTGACGACTACCCTTCACTCCGGGCATCAGGGGTGGTGTGTGTTCCCACTGGGGCAGACCCTGTGGCCTGGTGCTGTTGCTGAAGCCCCCGAGGCCTGCAGTACCTTTCTTCCTGGCAATATGCCCTTCAGCTTTTAATTTCAGAAACACTTTGACACTGTGGCAGGGACCCCCATGGAAACTTCATCTGGGCTGATCAGTGACCCCCGCCTTATGAGCAGGGCACGGGGAGCATCCAAATGCCGGCCTTGGCCCTGGGGATTGAAGAGGGCCTGGTGTGCTCACCTGGACCCCCTCACAGGAACACTGACCCTGGAGCTCTGACC
>CAUYRH010023006.1:0-32880 GCA_963574655.1 Perodicticus potto | reverse complement strand
GCATCACAGCTCACAGCAACCTCCAATTCCTGGACTCAAGCGAGTCTCTTGCCTCCGCCTCCCAAGTAGCTGGGACTACAGGCGCCTGCCACAACGCCCAGCTGTTTGTTTTTTTTTTTTTTTTTGGTTGCAGACGTCATTGTTGTTTGGCGGGCCCTGGGCTGGATTCGAACCTGCCAGCTCAGGTGTACATGACTGGCGCCTTAGCCCGTTGAGCCACAGACGCCGAGCCTAATTGTAACATTTTAAAATTGTAAACATTTTAAACAACATTGAAAAATTCTGATTGGCTTGGTGCTCGTACTCAGTGGTTAGGGCACCGGCCACATACACCCGGGCTGGTGCGTTCGAACCCGGCCCAGGCCTGGTAAACAGCAATGACAACTACAACTACAACAGCAACAACAAAATAGCCGGGTGTTGTGGCGGGTGCCTGTAGTCCCAGCTACTTGGGAGGCTGAGGCAAGAGAATCCCTTGTGCTTAAGAGTTTTGAGGTTGCTGTGAGCTGTGATGCCACAGCACTCTACCCAGGGTGTCATAGTGAGACTCTATCTCAAAAAAAAAAAAAAAATTCTGATTGATGTGTAATGATGTGTTTATATTAACGTTTTAGTTTTAATGAAATATGGAATATTGTTAGTTAATTTTTTGGTATTTTTTCAGACAAATGAGATTGCCCATCCGCTAAATTTGTTTTCCTTTTAATTAAAATAGAACATAGAGGTAGAAAAATATAACTATAGAAATTCATAGTTCAATTAATTACCAGAAAACAAAGACATTTATATAACTACTATCCAAGTCAAGAAATTGGATATTACCAGCGCCCAAGAAATTCTGGTTGGGCCCACCCCTTCTAATCTTTATTCACTTTTCTTTCCCAGATTATTTTTGTTCTGATTTTTGTTTTTCGTTTTTTTCTTTTTTTTTTGAGACAGAGTCTCACTCACTATGTCGTCCTCAGTAGAGCAGTATGGTGTCACAGCTCACAGCAAACCTCAAACTCTTGGGCTTAAGCGATTCTCTTGCCTCAGCCTCCCAAGTAACTGGGACTATAGGTGCCTGCCATGATGCCAGGCCATTTTTTGGTTGCAGTTGTCATTGACGTTTAGCTGGCCTGGGCTGGGTTCGAACTCGCCACTCTCTGTGCATGTGGCTGGCAGTGTAACCACTGTGCTATGGGTGCTGAGCCTTATTGTTCTGATTTTTAATGCTAATATTTTGGTTTTACCTGGCTTGAAACTTCGTAAAAATGGAATTACCCAATAGATATTCTTTTGGGACAGGTTTCTTTCTCTTAATGCTTTTGTAAGATTCATCTGTTCTGTTTGTATAGCTGTGATTTGTGTTCATTGCTATAATCTGTTAAACGACTATATCACAACTTATTTCATTGTTTGAATCACTGAGTTGTTTTCAGTTTTAGAGGATTATAAAGAAAGTCACTCTGATTGTTCTTAATACATGTGTCTTGGTACATCTGTGCATACATTTCTGTTGGGTATATTCCCAAGAGTATAATTGTTAGGTGATAGGATATGTGTTTGTCCAACTCTAGTAGATAAACTTTGTTTCTTCAAAGTATTTTTATCTTTTTTTTTTCTCATGAGCAGTGTAGGAGAACAGTTGCTCCATATCCTTGCCAGCACTTGTTATCAATAGTTTTTAAAATTTTAGCCACTTGGTCGATGTATATAGATCTATAATTTGGGTTCTAATTGACATCTTAATGGATGTCTAATGGTATGAGCCCTTATTTATACTTGAAGTACCTGTGTATATTTGAAGTGCCAGTTCAGATCTCTTGCTTTTCTTCCCTCTCTTATCTCTTGTCATTCCCTTTTTCTTCCTTCCTTCTTCTCTCTCTCATTTCTTCTTTTTATTGATTTGTCATTTTTTTAAGCAGAAGTATTTGTGTGGAACGGCTTTCAGTTGTATGTGTTGTAAATATCATAGAAATAAGATGTGGCTTGCTTTTAAATGTCTCAGTGTTATCTTTTGAAGCACAGAGTTCTTGATTTCACTGTAGATCCATTAATCAGTCTTTTCCTGTATATTTTGTTTTGTATCTTAAGAAGCTTTTCCCTGTGCCACTGTTATGAAGACGTTTTTCTATGTTATTTCCTAGAAAAGTTTCATTTTTTCCCAGATAGGTAGCCAATTGACCTAGTACTATTTGTTGAAAAAGATTATTCTTTCCCCAAAGTGACATGCAGTTGTCAATTTTGTAATAGATCAAGTATCCACATACATGTGGGTCACTTTCTGGGCCCTCTGTTCTCTCCTTTGATTAATTACTGGTCCTTATGATAGTCTAATTATTTAGCCAAGTGGCTAAAATTTTAAAAACTATTGATAACAAGTGAGGGCAAGGATATGGAGCAACTGTTCTCCTATACTCTAATTATTATAAGTTTTATTATCTAGTTAAACCGAATTTCCTACTTATTTGTCCTCCATAGTGTCTTGGCTAACCTTCACCCTTGGAATTTCTGTAGAAATTTTGGAATCAGAATTTGTCAGTTTTCACTAAGTCTCCTCCCCTTTTTCACACCCTCCAAAAAATAAAAAAATGACCTATTGGAATTTTGATGGGGAATTGATATCTTTACAATATTGGATTCCCCAATCTGCCAGCAGGGTATATCCCTCCGTTTATTAGGTTGACTTTCAATACTATCAGTAATTTTTGTGTATGTTGACTTTCAATACTATCAGTAATTTTGTGTATATATATGGACACACACACTTATTTGTGTACGTATGGTGGTGTTTATCCTTCATTATTTATCTTTTATTTCTTGGTGTTGATATTTTTAATAGTCTTACAAATTTGAAAAAAATTTAATTGGCAGTGCTTATTATAGATCTACAGATATATAATTGATATTTATTTTTATATTTTGACCTTGTACCCAGCAACCTTGCTAAGCTTATTTATAGCTGATAATTTATTTAGGTTATTTTTGTTTGCTATGTATATAACATCATCTACATATAAATACTGGTTTATTTCCCCCTTTATAATCTTAATGCTTTTATTTTTTTTCCTCAGTTGTTTCCTGGGTTTGTTTACTTGATCTGTAGATGATTGATATAAAGATATGTTAAGGTCTCTTGGGATACTCGAGACTTTCTTAATTTCTCATTACATTTCTGTTAATTTTTTCTTTGTATCTTTTGAAGTTGTGTTGTTAGATGCATAATATAATAGTTCCTGGCTTTTAAATGTTTTTGGTGGATTTTATATGCTATTTTTTTGTTGGTGTTTCTTTCTTTCTTTTTTTTTTTTTTTCCAAAAGAGACAGTGTCTCATCTTGTTGCCCAGGCTAGAGTGCTATGGCCCAAGCATAGCTCACTACAACCTTAAATTCCTGGGCTCAAGTGATCCTCCCACATCAGCCTCCGAAGTAGCTAGGACTTTAGGTGTATGCAAACATAGCTAGCTAATTTAAAAAAATTTTTCAATAGAGTTAGAATTTTATTATGCTGCTCACCCTGGTCTCGGCCTCCTGGCCTCAAGTAATCCTCTTGCCTGGGCCTCCTCAAAGTGCTAGGCTTACAGTCATGAGCCACTATACCTGGCCTGTATGTTGCTACAGATATCTCTATCTCTTTTAAAGTCATTTGCTTTGGGTTCTGTTTTGTCTGATATTAATAGTGCTTCATCTACTTAATTTTTTGGCATTTTCCTGGTATAATATTTTTCATCCCTTTATATTCAGTCTTTGCTTGTTTATTTTAAGAATGTGTCTTCTAAACAGTTTATTTATGGGTGTTTTTAGCCCTGTTTTGGAGCTCTATGTTTAACTTACTTACATTTACTAAGATTAATGACATGTTTTCTTCTAGCTTATTTTATATTTTTCACTTGCCAAAGTTTTTTTCTGTGTTGTAATTTGCTATATTAATCAAGATTTTATTTCACTTCTTCCCTCTGTTGATTTAAAAGTTATGTATCCATCTAGAATTCAGTGGACTTACTTCTCAGTCTGCCACTGTTCTGTGGAACCTTACTAGCTTAGTGTTCCACCTCTAACATGAGTGTAACTGTGAGAGACGGAAGACCAAACCGCTACACTCTTAGTACTTCACTTCTGACAGCAGATGTGTGGGGATTTTGTTCACTAGACTCGCAGTTCTCCAGTGGCTACCAACTAGGGGTCCTGTAATTAAATTCTGACACTATCTGGGATTAGAATCAGAACCCACATATTAAGGCTCAGTCCCATAAGATGACCACCCCCATTGCATGTCCCAGGTTGTAAATCAGGGTTCCCTCAACCCACTCCTAGGGTTTGCTGGATAGCTGATAGAACTCAAGGAAATATTTACTCATTTATTATAAAGAACATTACAAAGGATACAGATGAACAACCAAATGGAAGAGACACACAGGGCAAAGTATGTGGGAAGGAGTGTGGAGCTTCTCGGCCTCAATGTGTTTAGCCCTGGAGCCCTCCAAAGCCTGTTGTTCAGGGATTTTTGTGGAGGCTTCATCCTGTAGGCATGACCAATTATTAACTCAATCTCTAGCCCCTCTCCCCTTCCTGGGGTAGGGCTGAAAGTCCCAAGCTAATCATGGCTTGGTCTTTCTGATGACCATTCCCCTACCTGGAGCCCACCAAGAGTCACCTCATTAGAACAAAAGATGTTCCTTTTACTCAGGAAATTCTAGGGGATTGAGAGCTCTATATCAGGAACTGGGGTTAAAGATCAAATATTAAACAATGCACCCCTGTTGCTCAGGAATTACAAGGGTTTTAGAAGCTCTATGCTAGGAACCGGGAGAGAAGTCAAACGTGCCATGTACAATGTGCACGTTTTTGCCCAAATTTTTGTGGGAAAAATAAGGATGTGCATTATACATGGCTAGTATGACTTGGGAGCAGGGGAGCCCAGAAAGCCTCCTGGGGCCATAGTGCCCTCTTACCTGAGTGTGTCAGGCACATGGGGTGCCAGTCTGGGCAGATCATGGATCAGGGGAAATGGACTGGAGCAGCTTCCACGGAGTGCCACAATCAGTAGTGGTGGTGCTATTGAGCCAGGCCGTGGCTGTGTGGGGTGAAGACTGAGGTCCAAGGCCTGGCTGCACGGAGGGGACCGAGAGCCCTACATAGGCCCTAGGGACCTGTGTGGCCATCTTGTCTGTGGCCCCCAATATGGTGGAAAGGGAAGGTCTTCCAGGAGAGGGGGAAGAGCAGCCTTCACAAAGCCTTCAGGTATGGGAGGGTTTCTAGGGGGCGTTAGCTCTCCCCAGATATGTCTCTTCTAGCTGAGCCTTGGCTGCTTTCTCAAGGGGCATTTTTCCAAAAGTTTTGACCAAAAATGTGGGTGTGTATTATGCATGACAGAGCATTTTATGTGGCAAAAATATGGTATTTTTTGTCATATCACACATCACAGTAACAAAATCTAATTTACTCAATTATCATTAAATAGTTATTTACTATAATGGGATATTTTTTCCCCTTCATTGAGAGACAGGTGTAATTAACATAGTATCTGCCTGTTTGGTTGTTTTTTTTTTTTTTTTTTTGAGACAGAATCTCTTTGTCACCCAGGCTAGGGTGCTGTGGCCTCAGCCTGGCTCATAGCAACCTCAACTCCTGGGTTGAGTTGATCCTCTTGCCTCAGCTTCCTGAGTAGCTGGGACTACAGGTGCTTACCACACCCAGCTAATTTTTCTGTTTTGGTAGAGATGAGGTTTTGCTTTTACTTAGGCTGATCTTGAACTCCTGATCTCAAGGAATCCTCCTACTGCAGCTTCCCAGAGTGCTAGGATTACAGGCGTGGGCCACTGTGTCAGGCCAGTGGCCTTCTAAGCAGAAGTCTGCCTTTGCCAGCCTTTCCCTTGAGGACAGGTATTGTGTCCATTTGTCTTTGTATGTATCCTCTTTGACTAGTCCTGCATTTGGCACATGGTTAGGTACTTAAGTGTTGGTTGAAAGACTCTATGAAGAAGTGTATTTGAATAAGAAAAGACTTCTGATCAGGAGATCACAGTAACTTGACTTCAGGATTCTGGGGTACTCACTTTTGAGTAGGAAATGCAAAGAACATTTCAGATCTGCACACAGAGACATGATTCCTAAATGAGTTAGAAGATTAGGAGTGCCCACCAATTGCATGAGGAGGACCAACTTCAGAGAGAAGTTGAAAAACCTGTTATCTCAAACTCATTATAGGAACAGGTAGGAAAGCCAGGAGGCAGGGGTGGAAAAAGAAGGCCTAGCTTCTTTTCCCAGCTTTGCCAGTTCATGATCCTACATTGACTTAACTCTCTGAACCTGAATTTTTTCATCTGTAAAATGGAGAGGTTAGTCCTTGTCTTTTGTGACTAACTTAGTTGTAAGTAGCAAATTAAGTAATTACTAAATGCTATATAAAAATATAAGGTGGTATTTTTAGTTCGTAACAATAGTCCCAAATTATTAAGAAAAGGCTAGTCACGTAAGGCATATTCTAAGAAAACAAATCTTTGGTGGCCATTTTAAAGTGAGTTTGTGGTCATAAAAAAGTAAGCTTTAATTCCCAGGAAAATGTGTTTATGTGGAATAAATAGCTCCATAATTCTTCACAGGGCAGAATGAATGGGTCTAGCCTGGACTGGAAGTCAGGAGACGTGGCTCTTCTGGTGACCATGAGGAATACACTTAACTCAAGGATGTGGCAGCTTTCTTACTGTTTGTTGTTTTTTCAATGTGATCTGGATTTTAAGAAGGTTACATTTCTCTGTTTCTATTTTAGATATCACTCTACCTAATTCTTTATTCTGATTTGCATTTGTATGACTTGTCAGCTGTAAGTAGCTCCCTTCCCACCACCAGCAGTGTCCTCAAACTCACTGCTGAAGCTTATACTACATTTGCATTCTGACTTATGTAAATCATAAGTGAAAAATTATCAAGACCTAGAGTCAGCGTTGCTTTGATGTATGTAAACTTGAGAATTAACAAATAAATTACAGACTGAAGATTTACTTTTACTATTCTTCTCTTCCAATTTATTATTTCCTGGCTCTGTAACTTCTGAGTTTTGAAAAGTACCCAGTTAAAGAAGACAATGCAGGGAAATCTGACCCTTGACTTCACAGCTGTTGAAGTAGTCTAAATGTAGTTTTCCTTTGATTTATGAAATGTTTTAAATATAGAGAAAAGAATAAATATTGTGTATCCACTACTTAGACTTATCAAATATTAATTTTCTTGCTTTATTTGCCTCAGAATTTTATTTTAGAAATAAAATATAGTACAGGTTGAACATCACTTATCTGAAAATTTAAAATCTTAAAGGCTCCAAATAGCATTTCCCTAGAACATCATGTCTGTACTCTTAAAAAGTTCTGGATTTTGGAACATTTCATATTCGGGGTACTCAACCCCTTAAGTGTGGGGAATACATTTCAAGATCTCCAGTGGATACGTGAAATTGAGGCTGGTACTGAGCCTAATTGCCGTCATTTACAGTACATTTCTGTTCCTGTCCTCCACCCACAAGTTTAATGCCTTTTCCTTCTTAACAAAGCATTTATCACACACTGTGGCTGCAACTTTTGCAGTTTGTGGTGTGACAGCAAAACTAACATAAGTTACTTTTTCCTTCTCCACAATTTCACAAATAGAAGATTCTTACCACGGATCTTAGCAACCTCAGCATATGATTTTTTCCTTTCCTTCTTAAGTAGAGAACTTTTACATTTTCATCTAAAGGAGGCGCTTTCCAGCTTCTTTGGCATACCTAAATTGCCAGAATTACTACTCTTGTACTTTGGGGCCATTAGTCAGTCAAGTAAAGGTTACTTGAACACAGATAGTTGATCTGATCACCAAGATGGTTACTAGTGACTAACAGGCTGGGAGTATGTACAGAGTGGATACACAATTTAAAACTTATGAATTGTTTATTTTTGGAATTTTCTATTTAATATTTTCAGACCCGTGGCTGATGACAGGTAACTGAAACCGCGGAAAGTGAACCGTGGAAAAGGGGGAGCTCCTGTGTGACAGGTGCGGCTGAAGTCCCTTTTATATTTTTCTCTTCATTCCATTCCTCTCCCTTCTCCGTAGAGGTTACTATTGTTATTATCAAATTATAGACCTGTTCTGCTTTTATATTTGTACTGCTTATGTTTCTATCCATAAACCATATAAAGCATAGTTTGATGTAAATGGTATCTTCCAGTGTTTGTAAGTTTGTGGTTTGCTTCCCCCCTCCACCCTCCAGTTATGTTTCTAAGATTTTTTCATGTTGATACTTGGGTTCAATTTATTGATTAAACTGTTGTGTAAGTTTCCTTTATATGAATATACTGTAGTTTATTTTTCATTTCTTTTCATTGATGGACATTTGGGTAGGTCCTTGCATTTTGCTTTTATGAGGTGCTGAAGTGAACATCTGTGTACCCACGCAAGAGTTCCTCCCTGCTGAGCACGTACCTAGAAGTGAAATTGCTGGGTTGCAGTGTGTGTGAGTCTTCAACTTTATTAGAACAATCACCTTGTTCTCCAAAGTAGTTGTGCTGTTTTACCCCTGCACTAGTAGTTTGTGAGAGTACTTGTTTTTCCACATCTTTTGATGGATGTGAAATCGTATCTCATTTGAGCATTTCTAATGACTGGTGAAGTTGATTGTCTTTTCACGTTTTTATTGACAATTCCAATTTTCCACCTAAATTGTCAATTTCTATCCTTTGCTTTTTTCTCTATTTGATTGTTTATTTTTCTAATAGTTGTGTAGAAGTTTTTTTTAATATAATCTGAATATTAGTCCTGTGTTAATTATATGCATTATAGATAGCTTCTTCCAGACTTTGGCTTATCTGTTGACTTTGTGGTGTCCTTTTGTCAAATGCAAGTTTTAGTTTAATGTAATTAAATTCAAATATGTCAATATTATATTCGACCTTAAGAAAGTCTTTTCTGCCCTGTTGTCATACTGCTAGCCTTTTGTATTTTCTTCTTAAAGCTTTAGAGTTTTCTTTCCACATTTAGGTCTTTGTTCTTACAGAATTTTAAGTATTCGGTGTGAGACAAAAAATCAGTTTTGTTTTTCTATCTATGGATACTGGTAGTCCGAGCTCAGTTTTTTGAACAGTCTGGTTCATACTCACTGATTTGCCATGCTGCCTTTGTAATATCCATCTTGTTTCGTTGATTTCTGCCCGTTCTGCCATTACTCCCACTCTACCTTAACACTACAGCTTTATCACTAAGACTTTATCTCTCGTAGAGTTAGACTTCTGCCTTTTCCTCACTCCCTACTTTGTTGTTGTTCTTCAGAATTACATGGGCTATTCTTAGGACTTTACTCTTCATATGAATTTTATTGATCAACCTGTTTTGGATCCACAAAAATGATCTGTTGGGATTTTTTGAATTGAATATATATTTGAAATTATAGATTACTTTGGGGAGAATTGACATGTTTACAATCTGTTCATTCATGAAACGGTTTTTTCAAATTTTCTTTAATGTCTTTTATCTTTTATTTTTTTTCTATGGAAGTTTTATACGTCTTTCATTAGATTTCTTACCAAGTGCTTTTTAGTTTTTTTGTTGATGTTGAGATTTTTTTCTCTTATATTTTCAATTAGTTCTTTTGATGTGTGCGATTGGTAGTGATTTTGGTATAATTATCTTACATCCAGAAACCTTGCTGACCTCTCTTCTTAGCTACAAGGGTTTGTCTATAGATTTTCTTGGACTTTGTATACAGATTCTTATCTTATCTTCAAATAAAGATAGTCTTATTTCCTTTCCTGTTGCAGATTGAATGTCATGTATGGAGTTCAGTCTTTATTCTGTATCAAATTAGGAGCCATTGAAGGCTTTGAGTAGAGAAGCAACATTTAAATATTTACATTTTAGAAAAACAATATTGGTAGCCAGACGATAGTATGAATGTAAACAAGGGATCAGTTAGGAGACTCTATCATTATAGTCAGAAGACATAGCAAATCTGGTCTTAGTCGCAGAAAATAAGTTTAAGACATATTTCAGAATTAGGATCAAAGGGACCAGGCATATGAGTAAATATGGGAGGTAAGATTCAGGAAACAACCATGACATCTAGTTTTCACTTATAAAATTGTAGTAGTATTCATAAGAGAGGAAGCCAGGTTAGCAGCAAAACACCTGACTTCACAGGGCCAGGGTAGATACTTGGATTATCTGTATATAGATAATCATTCGCAACGATTTGGTTTGAATAGCATTTTCCTCTGTTTGTCCTTCTGAAATCTCCATGTAGATAAGTATCAGTCTGAAATAGAACGTCCAGTGACCCAGAAGTTGGAGAGTGAGCCTGATTTATTAGATGTGGATATATTTCCGGAAGAAGGCCCATTTATTCTAGACCAAAGTATAAACTTCAAAGATGAGGCATTAGCCCCTGCAAAAACAAAGGCTATGATAAAGAAGCCTGTGGCTGAGAATGTGCCGATTAGGAAGAAAGATGCTGTAGCGCCAACAAGACAACAGCAAGTATGAAATCATTCCTTTGTTTTGGCCCATTTATATGTATGAATCTGACCCTGTCCAAGATCACACAGACTACTGCACAGTAGAGCCAGGGGTTTGTGCCTCAGGCAGTTGGGTGCTAGAGCCCTTGTGTCTGATTATCTAAGCTGATTTAGCATAGCTCTAGGTTGTTTTTATATTTTAACATAAAATAAAAATCTTTAATGTTACTAGAATAGGGCATTCTCTCTGGTCCCTGTTCAGTAAGATCCTAACCAATTTAACATCAAGATCCTAATTGGGGCAGGCAATTTTAAAATTAATTGTTTTTCTGCTTCTGACTTAAAAGTGTAAGATTTGACGAGAGTAAGATTTGGTTCCTGGTAAAGATAAATATTGAACAATAATAATCACTAAATATTAAAAGGTGTCCTACGGTAAGTGCTTTCTCATATGGCTTTGGGAGGCAGCTGGGTAGTTAGAACTTGGTTAGAAACTACCTTATATTTTAAGCTTCTGTTTACAACTTACTTAAGGCCCTACCAGTGCCAAACTGGTCAGAAGACCACCTCCTGGTCTGACTGCGCTTACTATAGTTTCTGTCATTTGATAGTGCTGTCCAGAAGTTTCTGCAGCATACCTTTAATTGTCAGATGGACTCAGAAAAAGAAGATTCATTAGTTATCACCAGTTACTGACTGGTCTTTATTCCTTCTCAAACAAACTCTTAATGGGGGTCATTGGGAAGGCAGATTGAACCTGTGAGAATTCAGCTTGGTGCTAAGAATTTAGCTTGGCAGTAAATTGCCTCTAAATAATAAGGTATAAATTTTTTTTGTTTGTTTAATTAGGAAAACAATTATAAATAAAATACATTTTATGTATGGTATATGTAAGTAGCAGAGCCCCTGCCCCCTGCCAAGGTTGCCTCAGTGTCATTTATACCTTTCCCCAGTTTTACCACAATGCTTTCTACTTAGGTTTTACTGGACAGGTTCACACATAGCATGGAGACACTTAGAGCGTCAGTGACTTAGAGGTTGAGGCCAGGGTTTCTTTGGTATTCATTCGGCTTTATAATTTATACATATCTCTTACAGGGATCCCACAAAGCTGAAAGAAGTAAACAAAGCCAACCTCATGGAAAGAACAGGTTGCAACAGACAACAGTCTCATCCAGGTTAAAAATGAACCAACAACCTATGAAAGACCACAGGGCTCCTTGGATACCTCCAAATCCCACGTCCCCACCAGCATCTCCTAAATGGTATGTAAAAATTCAAAGGACCATTTGGGTATGTGATTTTAGTTTTCCTCCACAGATAAAGGTGATTATAGCTTAGAGAGCAAGTGAAGTAGCAGCCTTAATTCTTCCCATTAAGAAGAAATGCTTGTTTGGGTGAGTGATACCATGAGAAGGTTTAGTCTAGAAGCCTATTGGTTTCTTTTGCTCCCTGACTATGTGGTTCGAGTAAGTTCCCGTGGGCCACTACAGCCCAGCGGACATGTGTCATGGGTTGTATGGAGGACAGTGGACTTCCCTTCACTTATCTCTTTCCACAACAGATTCTAGTTACTTGAGGCCAGGGACTGTGTCTTTCTTATATTTGAATGTCCAATGCCTGGCACATAGTAGGCTTTTAGTAAATCTTTGCTGCAGTAATAAATATTTTAAAATCATTTTAATTCCAAATCAAGATATTTATGAAGTGTAAAACCACATAGATGTCGTCAACAATCTTAACTGCAAGAGATAGTTAGGATACTGTGTACATTACTGTCCTGTCACTTCATTCATAGGACGTAGAGAATGAGGAGCTGTCATTCCACAGGGCTGGAGAGAAAAAGAGGAGGGCCTAGTTAGGCAGAAATAGTCTTTTGGAGAATTGCTTCAAAGGTTAGGGGAGCTTGTTTGCCATGGGGCAGTAGTTCTTGAAAAACACAGTCAAAAGTATCAGCAGATGGAACTGAAAAAAGAAGGAAGCATAAAGTAGTAATGTGGAAGGATAATAAGGCAGAGGCTGGGTAGAAGAGACGCCCCTAAGAATCCGAATGATTCTGAAGGAATGGTTGCACTCATCCATCAGTGCTCATTTTAAAGCCAAAGAAATCATGTTTAGAGGTTTTATTAATGTCTTGCTCATGTAACACAGCTGGGACCCAAATCTGGTCTTCTAATTTCATAATGTGCTTTTTTTTGTTTTTGTTACTCTGTTCTGTTTTCTGTATTTGTATATATAAGTATTAATATGGAGGTGTGCATTTAGTTGACAAGCTCATAAAAGTGTCTTGAAGTTTGTATTGCAAACCAAATATACAATGGAGTGTCTTTCAGAGTGAATGGGTGGTGGGTGGCAGAAGGGATGGATGAGGCTTATAGTGTCATGTGAGGCCTTATTAAGGTACAGAGTTATCTTATAACATGGGATGTAATTAGTGATCTTTATCTAAATATTACAACAGGATTTTGTTGAAATTCACCTAGTGTTCTTTAATTGACCATTGTTTTTCATTTAAAATAGTGATTGCTTCTTTGAAGCAAAGGAAAATTTCTTCCTTTTGACCTTGACTTGAGTGCTAGAAGATCTCACCCTTCACACTCAGCATCCAGTTTAAGGCCCCTAAATGCTATAGATCACCGTTAACTTCATGCTTTCATCTTCTCTGGGCTGGCCCCTATTTGGATGAGTTTTTGGACATGGAGTGAGTGATCATGAAGATGTATTTTTCCATTTGTTTACAGTGCTGCATGGCTAAAGGTAAAATCTAGCCCTAGAGATGTGACAAAAGAGCCCCTCCCACAAGAAGTTACCCAAGAGGAAGGTCAGTTGAGAGGTGCTGTTGAGCATGAAGCGGCCAGGTATGTGCTGGTGTTTTTCAAATCTTTGGAAATTAAAGGGCTTCTTTTACATAGACTCTGAAGCAAGCCCTTCTCTTTCATATGTATAAAGCTTTCATATGTTTAAATGTAGATCATTAAACATTTTTGTCACAGTATACAACATATAGTGAGCCCCACTTTTATTCCTTATTATTTCATTAATTCAAAAACGTTGTGCATGTCAGTGGTATACCACAGTTGCTAGTTTTATAATGGTGCAGTTGTGAGCTGTATGGAGACTTTTTAAAATGGGGTAAATAAGGTATCTCAGCCTCTCTTATTTACAATCAGTAGAGAAGATATGTAATTAACTATAACTTAAGATAGAACATGGTATATAACCTAAGAACTGAGAGTTTAGAATAGGCAGAGGTTACTTTTGTGCAGAGGTACAGGCTTCATGAAGGAAGATGAAAATTAAGGTGGGACTTGAATAGGCAGGATTTAAATAGGGGGAGGATGAAGCAGGAACATTCCATAGGAAGAGATCAGAGAAAACAGGTTGCTCTGCATTTATTTGGCTGAAATTATTCTTGCAGTCAATGGGAAAGCAAAAATAAAAATAAGCCATTAAATAATTTGGTAATATTCACATGTTCAAAAGAATCAAAGCCCTTTCACATACTATAACGTCATACACAGTTAACTTTTCCCTTTTGTTTTTATTTGACCTTACTATGCCTGTATGGTTTTCCTGGGGGCCCATTTCTTTGTCTAAACTTGAAGATGCAGCAAAGTCTTTGTTTTAGTCTAACAACAAATCCTGTAGTCCCAGCTACTTGGGAGGCTGAGGCAAGAGAATTACGTAAGCCAAGAGTGAGCTGTGACGCCATAGCACTCTACCAAGGGCAACATAGTGAAATGCTGTCTCAAAAAAAAGAAAGAAAGGAAGGAAGGAATCCTAAGTACAAGTGGTAGCTAGTTTTCTTGAACCTTTGGAGGGATTTCTTGTTGCTCTAGAGCTTTATGGGTACAGTGAGGTTACCTTAGCCACCAAGTCCCTTAATGGTGCTTGGGGTTGGAGGGGGAGATTCTAACTTCTGGTCTGTTTCTGTGGTAATGACACCCTGCCTTGTAGAGGCAGAATTGGTTTGATTCTTTTGACTATCTGCTAGGCTCGCTTGGCTTGATGCTGAAACTTCCAAAAGATTAAAGGAACTAGAAGAATTAAAAGCCAAAGAAATGGACAGAATGCAAAAACAGAGGTAAATATTTGCTCCTATGGTAGAAAAAGGTAAACAGGCCTATTCTACGTCGTCTGGTTGTCTTGACAATGAATTGAGTGTAGGTCTAGCCACAGTTGTTGTTTATTGGTCATCTGCCTCCTTAGAGGACTGTGAAATCACCTAAGAAGCCTATGGTGGAGCCAGGATTAGAGCCCCAGGTAGTCCTGACTTTGCTTGGAGGAGAGGTGGGGTGACTCTTTGTACTATTCTCTAGGCTTGACTGGCTTGATGCTGAAACTTCTAGAAGAACAAAGGAACTGAATGAACTCAAAACTGAAGAAATGGATAGACTCCAAAAAGTGAGGTATGTGTTTGCTTCTCAGGAAGAATAGTGGATGCTTGCCCATTCTAGTTGATCTAGATAGTTTAACAACTAACCTGGACTATTGAATCCTAACTTCCTTACTTGGGTGAGTGAATGAATGAATGGATGAAGACCTGCATGTCTCCGTGTATATTAGACCATATTTTTGCCAGGAAATGTTTCTTTGTGTAGTTTGAGAACTGAAAAAACATCTAAAACTTTGAGGGAGGTCCAGATATAGGACATTTCCAGCAACACGGGGATCCTTCCTAATGCCTTTTCATAGGGAAGGGCGTTAGGAGAAGTAGGGAGCTACACCTACTTCTCTCCTGCCCCTCTGCTGCTTGACTCAATAACCCCTGGCAACCACTCATCTGTTCTTCCTATCTGCAGTTTTATTATTTAAAGAGTGTTATGTAAGTGGAGGTATATGGCATATAATCTTTTGGGATTTTTTTTTTCCCTTATATATTAATAATTCTCTGGAGGTTCATCAGGTCATTGCACCTATCAGTAGTTCTTTCTTTTTTGTTGGTGAGTAGTATTCCATAGTTAGATATGCAATAGTTTGTTTAACCGTTGGCCTGTTAAAGAACATCTGGGTTTTAGTTTGGAGCTATTATGAACACAATTTCTGTAAATATTTGTGTGTAGGTGTTCGTGTGAACATAAGTTTTCTTTTTTTTCTGGGGTAAATTGCTAGTGATGTGTTTTGCTTCCTTTATCCAACTGCCCTACTGTTTTCCAGGGTGGCTGTCTGTCCCCAGCAGCACTGCTTGAGGGATTCAGCTGTTCTGCATTTTTGCCATCATTTGTTAGTGTCACTATGTTTACTTTTAGATCAGTGCGACCCCTTTGTAACAATGAAAATACATTGTGGCATTAGGAAGGTTGAGAAACAATGTTTTAGATGTTCTGGTAAATACTTCGTGGTATCTCACTGTGGTTTTAGTTTGTATTTCCCTAATAGCTGATGCTGTTGGAATTTTCATGTGCTTGTTTGCTCTCTGCTCTTGGCTGGGATGTGGCCACAGGTTTTTCTGTGTATGTGGCTGCCGCAGGGCAATTATTTTCTGTAGGTTTTCCATCTTCCTAGGTCTCCCCTTTGTCCTTTGGCTAGAGAGAGCAGGCTTTTATTAAGGTTTTTTTGTTTTGTTTTATTTTGGTTTTGCGCCTCTTGGAGTTTCTGGGTTGCTGGCTCTTCCAATACGTAGTTTGAAATATACGCGGCAAAAAGAAAACTCAGGGAACTTGGCACTATGGCATTTTTTGGACCCCAGCGTCCCTAGCTGGTCTGCCTTCTCTATATCTTTCTAAGTCCACTTATGTTTGTTTATAACGTCCAGAGTTCTTTTTTTTTTTTTTTTTTTTGTGCAGTTTTTGGCCGGGGCTGAGTTTGAACCCGCCACCTCTGGCATATGGGTCCAGTACCCTACTCACTGAGCCACAGGCGCCACCCGATGTCCAGAGTTCTTAGATATATTTAACAAGAAGAATAGAGGAAGGAACATTTATTCCAGAAGCAGAAGTCTGATCAGTTTTTAAAGCATTGTTTCATTGTCTTATTTCCAATAAGAAATCTGAAACCTACTTTTTATCCTTCTCTAGAAGCTCATACATAGACTCTTCTTTCTTTCCAGTATTCTGAAATTCCATAGTGATAGGAGTTGGTATGGGTGTGTTTTCCTTCATCAGTGGACTTTTTCAATGTGATAATTTATGTCCTTCAGTTCTGAGATTTTTTTTTTTGCTTTATTTTGCACTTGTTTTTCATCTCTCTTATCTTCTCTGAAACTCTTGTTCCTTGGTGTTGGACCTCTCAATTTGGTCCTCTGATTTTCTTACTTGTTTTTGTCCTATTTTCTTTCTTTCTCTCTTTTCTTCTCTTCCTCTCTGTCCTTCCCCCATTCTCACCCTGCCCCAGTTGAAGATTTTTTCATATGTTTTATAAAATCTACTTACTGAGTTTATCATTTCTGCCATAGCATTTTTAAATTTTAAAAGCTCTGTTATATTCTCTAGATTTCTTTTAATAGTCTCCTATTCTTCTTTCATGGATACAATGCAATTCTCTTTCTGTCTGAGTATGTTAACAATAATTTCTTTCTCCCTTTGCCTTATATAATCTCTTTATTTTTCTTCCTCAGTTATCTAGTACTCTTTAGCTACCTTCTAATGTTTAAATATAGGGAACTGATTACTGATTAAAGACTCTGAGCATGTGGGTTGGAATTAGTATTTTAGTTTTAGGAGTTTTCCCCCCTAACTTTTTATTATGGTATAATTTACATGAGGTAAAATGCAAGGAATTTAAAGGTAGATTTCACTGACAAATGTATATATCTGGATAACTAAAACCATCATCAAGTAAAGAATAAGTCCATCTACTTAGAGAGCTCCCACATGTCCTTTCTGGTCATTCCCTACCCCACACCACCCCTGTCCTTCACAGAGGCAGCTACTTTCTGATTTCTTTCACTGTAAGTGATTGTGGCTCTTGGGCGTCATATTAATAGAATCATCAAGGTCTACTCCTTTGTTTCTGGCTTCTTTTGCTCAACAAAGTCTTTGAGATTCACCCATGTCATACATGTAACAGTAAGTTTATCTGTTATCGCAGAGTAGTATTTCACTGTATGATAATACCACATTCTGTTCATTCATTCTCCTATGAATTAACATTTAAGTGGTTTCTCATTTTTATTTAGTATGAATAAAACTGCTATAAGTATCCTTACACAAGGCTTTTTGTAAAAATAAGCTTTCATTTCTCTTGGATAAATACTTAGGAGTAGAATTTGGGGTCATAGGTTACACAGCCATTTGACAGTATTAAACTGGCCACATACATTTCCCAGAGTAGTTATAAATTTTATACTCATACCAGCAATGCATTCCTCTCTAGTTCTACATATTGTTCCAATATATTGTCAGTTCCAAGACTGTGTTGTCAGTCTTTTTAATTTTAGTCATTCTGGTGAGAATGTGGCAGCATCTCCTGTAGTTTTAATTTGCATTTCCTTGAAGACCAACAGTAAGGGGCACCTTTTCTAGTGCTTAATGTGAAGTGTCCTTTGCTCAATTTTTATTATTTTTTTCAAATTATTGATGTGATTTTTTTGTATTTGCTAGATATGAGTCCCTTGCCAGATACATATATAGCTAATATTTTCTCCCATTACTGTGACTTGTCTCATTTTTATTTGTTGTAGTGATGGGTTCTCACCATTTTTCCCAGGCTGGTCTCAAACTCCTGGCCTCTAGCAATCCTCCCATCTCAGTTTTCCAAAGTACTGGGATTACAGGCATGAGCCCTGTAATGTGACTGGTCATTGCCTGTACATCTTCTTAAATGGTGTCTCTTGATGACTGTAAGTTTTAAATTCTGATTAAAACAAGTTTATTAATTTTTCCTTTATGGTAAGTCTTTTTTGGTGAACTCTGTTAAGAAATCATTGCCTGTGTTGAAGTCTCAAGGATATTATCTTATATTTTCTTTAAAATGCTTTGTAGCTTTAGCTTTCATTTTTATGTCTGTGATCCATTTTGAATCCATTTTGTATATGAGATGTCTTGGATAACTGGCTATTTTGGGACCATCAGATGAAAGGATTAACAAACTTGCAATTTACTCTAGGGTCATCTGGGTGGACTGTTTGTTAAGGACCTTCACGTGGATCATTAGCTCTTTCCTTTGAGGCAGGTCACACTGATCAGAGAGTAAAGTCTGGACGTCAGTGTCCTAGGAGCTGAGTGGGGAAGTTTGCTGTGCGTCTAACCACTCAGCATTCTGCATGCCACCGGACACCCCTCTTTTCAGTGTGGAACCTAGTGTCTCAACTGTGATTGACTGTCCTTGGTCAAGAGACCCTCCAGAAAATAAGCAACTAGACTTCTCTTAGAGTTGGAGTTTGGCAGTTCCCTAATTGTGTGAACTAGGGAAAGAAACCTAAAGGTCTAACTTCTCAAATATCATTTGACTTTTGTTTTCAGTTTTTAAAGCCACCCCCTCCCAGCTTAGCCCAGGCCTACGTATAGCAGCTACTGCCAATCATGTGCTTGGTAGGGCAAATTGTGCAGGTTCTCAGTTTTTCCCATTACTGGCCTAGAAGTGAGCTTTCTCAGGTTAGCTAAAGTAGGTATCACTTTTGTCCTTTGTTTCCCAGCAGCAGTTTTTATTTCTCCTGTCTTTGTGGATTTATGTCTAACTCTGCTACTATTTTAGTATGGTTTGGGGAAGGCACAAAATTAGTTTCTTTCATTCAGTCTTCTTTAGCTGTTTAAAGGCAACCACTATCTTTTCAGAGTGGACTCAGTGCCTAACAGGCTTCTTCAGATCTTTATTAAACCCCGTACACAAGGCGAGGTCCAGGACCAGTGGTGCTGCACCAGGAAAGTTTCAGGCTTTACTCAGACCAACAGGATCAGAATCTCTGTTTTATCAAGATCCCCAGGAGATTTATGTGGCTATTAACGTTTAGAGAAGCTCTTTAGTTTTTATAATCATTTGATTTCCCTTCATTTGAGGTGATAAATAAACATGCAAAATAGGATATCAAGATGCTTTGGATTTTAATTTTCTATTTCATTTCTAAATAGTGTTTCTGCCACCCAGTTAGCAGACAAGGTTGAGGAAGCAGTTCTGGATCGTTTGAAGCCTCTCTTAGTCACGGCCCAGGTAATTTGGTTCATCTCATTTTCTCACCTTTGAGGAGTTCTGGAGTAAAAAGAATTACTACACAGGTCGCACTGACTCTTTGTAGGGCTAAGAATCTGTTGGCAGCTGAAGGACACCCCCAGACCACCACACATCATTGATCTGTCCTCCATTGTGGGGAAGGGGTAGAGATAAAGGGAAAAGAGAAGAGTCCCATTTTTGAAAAAGGTGAAGTTGTGGTTTTGGGAGCAAGTATAGATTGCAGTCTCCATTCCTGATCAAATACATCTGTTTGTGATGTTAGTGTTGAATTAATTGCTTCCATTTTAATGTTGTGCTCTTTTACTTCAGTGGTTTGGAATGACTGGCTCTATTTTTCCAAAGGAGAGAGATGTCAGGACAGCATCTATGCATGAATATTTTCTTAAAGATGAAATTACATACGTTTCACCAATAGGTTGTGCCATCCTCCTGTAGGAACTAAGCTAAATTTTGTAGCCAGACCCTGGAGAGCTCCCTGTAAATAGAAACAGTCTTGTTTGTATGAATGAATAGATGAGGCCACAGAAGAATATTATAAACTAAAATGGAATGAATGCCATTCTGGGTCCCTTAACAGGCCACTGAACTTACTTATATCTAGTTTGAGAACTGGTAAATTATTATTAGTCCATGGAAATCTCAGGAGTACAGAGCTAAGGAAGGATCTTAGAGATAGAATTGTCTAATTTCCTCACTGTATCACTGAGGAAATTGTAGAACAGAGAAGTTGAATGACTTGTATAAAAAGCACATAGCTACTCTGACATTGTTTACAAAGTTGAGGGGGGGAAAAAGAGCAGAAAACCAAAATCAACACGTGGCATTTATTTTCATGAAGACAAAGGGCTTTGAATTGTTGCAAAAAGCCTAATGTGGCTAAAGCTGATGAATAGTCCCACGCGGAAGTTATTCTGGTAACACGATTCATTTGTACTAATGTGAGCTGTAAATTTTTATAATCCATAAATATATTTCTCTGTTTGAATAGAGAGTCAATTCCTCTGCAGAAGCAAATAATCATTTGAAGGATGGTTCATCAGTGAACACAGCGCCAGCCCAGCCTGCACGGGAGGTCTGTGTGTTGTGTGTTAATATTCTGGCATTTGTACGTGATAATGTCTTCATTTGTAACAAAAATGGCATGCAGATTACTTTGAAAACACTAGATTATCCTACTCAAGAAGGGTGAAAATTATTTTTCACATTTGCCATGTTGATTCTTACCATGTGTATTTAGCATTATGATTTAGTTCAGCCTTGCAAACAATGCACAGAAATCTCTAGAGCCACTGTATTCATCAGTGGCTCTTTATCTCTTCTCCTGGTGACAGAGTGTGGATGCCCTGGGTGGCCCTGAACGTTAATGGCCCGTGGCAGAAGAATAGCCGCCCTCATTTCCTTTCATTCAGCCTAGTTTCACTCGTTACTGGCCTAATTTCCTTTATATTTAGGCCCTAATATTTATTGTTAGGCAAGCATATTTTGAGTGCCTGATATGTGACCAGTATCTGGCCTAACAGAAAGAAAAGACAGCGCGAGGGGAAAAAATGAGAACATTTGAGAAAAATAAAACGATTTTGTTGTTGTCTACCCTGGACTCTTCCTAGGGAAGACTTGTTTTTAGTATTTGTGGGAATGTTCCTACCTTGCCTTGGCTTAGGCTGAAGAGTGGAAGGTACAAGTTACATTTATTTAATCTTTGTGGAGATTGGAAAGACCTTTATTGTGTTTGTTGCCCAGAGCATGTAAAGGGCAGAGCAAATAAAGAGATTTCAAAATTTGAAGGAAGTTGGAATGAAGTTCCAGTAGTTCATTGACCTTAGGAACAGGAAGAAAATAGGTTTTGAGACTGTATCCCTATTCTAGTTTTTTGTTTGTTTGTTTAGCAGGCCCTAGCGGGTTTGAACCCACTACCCCCAGTGCATGGGGCTGGTGCTCTAACCATTTGGCACAGGTGCCCAGCCACTATTCTAGTTATTAAGCAATGTTTTAGCTGCAGATTTTCATAATCTCTGTGAATATAATTTTATCATACCCAATATTTTGCAATATATTCGCCTGTGAGGAGAGGATTCTAAGACTGGAAGCTAAAAGCCTACATTTAGGGGGTGGTGCCTGTGGCTCAAAGGAGTAGGGCGCCGGCCCCATATGCCGGAGGTGGTGAGTTCAAACACAGCCCCAGCCAACAACCACAAAAAAAAAAAAGCCTACATTTAGCCTTTACAAATTTTCAGGTATGCCATGGCTTGGGGTTTTGTGCAACATAGTAACTAAACAGTATTTTTTTCCTCACAAAATAACGAAGCTAACATCTAACCTGGGGAAACAATTCCATATTGCATTTTAATATAAGAGAAAAATGAAGTGAATACAAATGCTGACAGTGAACTAGACATATTTGAATATAGCTAGGAATGATCAGCCTTATATATAAGAATTATTTTACTGGCATTAAATGGTTTCAATTTATTAAAGGAAAAAAACAACTATTTAGTATTTGGAATTTTGGGCTGTTGTTAATATCAATATATTGCAAAGAGTTTGCCAGGCAGCACCATCAAGAGTCAGTGTTTAAAAAGAGATGAATAAAAACAGACAGACAACTCATAGAAGTTGCATGATGAAGTAGAAAAATTTTTTAACTATGTTAATTTATAAAAGAGCTTTGGGACCTTGAACACAAATTTTCATAATTCTCACCTATAAAGTGGAGAATACATTTGCAAGTAAAATATAACTCTCAGTAGATTTTCCAGCCAAGGAAAAGCTTTTGCCATCAGGAAAAAGCTCTTGTAAGGGTCCTGTTAACAACACATTTGTCTGTTACTGCTACCATTGTCATTAAGTCCGCACATGAAATATATTTTCCCAAATGGATGAGATTTTTTTTAAGAGTTAAAGATTATATATACATACAGCAAAAAATTCAAGTAATTCAGAGAAAGTATAATATAGAAAGTTACACTTCGCCACAAACAGATACTCCTTGCTGTTCTGTATCCTGCTTCTTCCTTTATGGTACTCTTTCCATACCAGCACATTAAGACCTTCGTTCTCTTTTTAATGGCACATAGTTATTTTTGGTATTCCATTCTTTAAAGATAGGAAGTATACACATATTCACATGGAAGCACATGCACATATCTTAATTAACTAGACCTGTATTATTGGTTGTCTATATATTTTTTGCAACTTTATTGTTTATTCAACTTGATTTTTTTTTTTTTTTTGAGACAAGAGTCTCACTATGTCACCCTCAGTAGAATGCCGTGACGTCACAGATCACAGCAACCTCAGTCTCTCAAGTAGCTGGGACTATAGGCGCCCACCACAACATCCAGCTATTTTTTGGTTGTAGTTGTCATTGTTGTTTGGCAGGCCCAGGCTGGGTTTAAACCCACTAGCTCCGGTGTATGTGACTGGTGCTCTAGCTGCTGAGCTATAGGCTCCAAGCCTCAACTTAATTTTTATTTCTTTAACTTTGATTAAGCTTGGACATTTTTTTCATATCTTTATTGACCATTAATATATTGTCTTCTGTGATCTATTAAAATATTTCTAAAATTGCCATAGCTATAACCATCCATCAAATATCTTACTTCAGAACAAGTAGTGTGCTAAGCTGTCATGAAATCCTTACAATTCTGAAACATAAGGTTATTACTTCCATAGTACAGATGAGAGGCTTAAGGCCCAGAGAGGTTAAGTAAACTTGCCCAAAGTTGTAGGCTTGAGTGGGTAGAATCAGGATTTAATTACAGAAATGCCTCATTCTATAGCCTAATACAATAATTTCCTCAGCAGATAATCTTTGCAAAAGCCTCTTTCAGAGCAGATTGTAGGCATCTATTAGAATTAAGAGAAATACAATGTAAAAATGTGTTGTGAACTGTAAAGTGCTCTGTGAATATAAAGGACTCAAGGTCAAGAAAGGCTGGCCAGGCTCTCCCAAGTTATAGGTATAGAGTTACAAAGAAAGAATCCTGAACTTGTCACGAATAGACATTTTTTTTTTTTGTTTTTGTTTTTGAGATAAGTGTCTCACTCTGTTGGCCAGGCTAGAGCGCTGGGACATCATAGCAACCTGAAACTCTTGGGCTTAAGCAATCCTCCTTGCCTCAGCCTCCCACGTAGTTGGCACTACAGGTGCCCACCACAATGCCTGGCTTGTTTTTCTATTTTTAGCAGAGACATGGTCTCACTTTTGTTCAGGCTGGTCTTGAACTCCTAAGCTCAAGCAATTCACCTGCCTTAGCCTCCCCAGAGTTCTAGGATTACTGGTGTGAGCCATCACATCTAGCCACAAATCGTCATTTTTACAAAAGCACTATACTCTGGAATATGTGATATGTGAAATATTAGACATTCTCCTAAATATAGCAAAAGGAAGGTAGTTCTGCCAACTTGCAAAACAGACGATAGTGATAATTTACACAGATAATAATGGTATTATTTGGTTAATCCTACTATCTAAATGACTTATAAAAATCATACTGATATTCTTGCTTTTGATATTTACTGCCTTGAGAGAGGTTTGGTTTAGCATAGAGAGTCTGCCAGTCGGATCAGTATGCTGCTATTTTACTGTGGTCAAGCAATAATCTTAAAATTTTTCTGTGTCACCTTTCCACACTCCCCCTGTCCCCTCCCCCCCCCATTTTGTAGGCTACAGCTATTGATTCTAAATCCAATAATATTCATCAGCTGGATGATTTTTTGGAGGATACTGCTCAGGAGCTCTGGGCTTTGACTCATGCTAAGATCTTGGGATCTAAAACCTTAGCCACCTTGGAAGACAGCAAGGACAGTCCAACTCTGGAGATCATGATGCTCCGAATGGAGGAAATGGAAGTAAGGTCTGGGGCTCCTGGTCTGGTTTGCCCGTGGGGGCTGACCTCAGCCAAGTGCAGCTCTTCATGCATCAGAGTCACATGGGCCTGGTTTTAGCTCTGCTGCCAGCAAGGTGTATGACTTTGATACGTCACCCTCTCTGATAAGTAGGGAGTTTTTAAGGATAAAATGAGACCTAGAGTATTCAGTAAACTATCTGACATGTAATCCTGTAAGTGATCTTTTTATAATTTTCTTTTCCTTTTTTTTTTGAGACAGAGTCCTACTCAGTCACCCAAGGCAGAGTGCCATGGCCTTAGCCCAGCTCACAGCAACCTCAAACTCCTGGGCTCATGCAGTCTTCTGCCTCAGCCTCAGCCTCCTGAGCAGCTGACACTACAGGTGTACGCTGCGATGCCTGGCTAAGTTTTCTATTTTTAGTAGAGAGAGGGTCTCACTTTGCTCAGGCTGGTTCCAAACTCCTGACCTCAATCCTCAACCTCTCAGAGTGCTGGGATTACAGGAGTGAGCCACTGTACCTGGCTAAGTGATCATTATCATTACCCCCTGATATCATAGATATGTGATTCCAAAAACGCTTTTGAGACCAGGGCCTTGTTTCACAAATGGGACCATAGGCTTTTTCATCAGTCTTGTAAGTACTGTACTGTTGCCTCTTCTACCCTGCCAGAGTGTTACTCTTTCAAATTACAAATAATTTTACCTTCTTTTATTTCCGTGGTACTACTTTACCCTGCTAACTCCTGGATTGTTCGGGAAATTGAGGCACAATAAGAAGTAAGTGATATGGC
Organism: Perodicticus potto; assembly: GCA_963574655.1. Taxonomy (NCBI): domain Eukaryota; kingdom Metazoa; phylum Chordata; class Mammalia; order Primates; family Lorisidae; genus Perodicticus; species Perodicticus potto. The sequence goes on along the minus strand of CAUYRH010023006.1, from coordinate 7,667 downwards.
TAAGGTCACAAAAAAATTCCTGGCAGAGCTAGGATGAGAATCCAGGTCTTCCGATTCCCAATCCAGTATTTTCTTTTTAATTACACCATAATTAGGGGTGGCGCCTGTGGCTCAGCAAGTAGGGCACCAGCCGCATATACTGAGGGTGGTGGGTTCGAGCCCAGCGCCGGCCAAACTGCAACAAAAAAATAGCCGGGCGTTGTGGTGGGCACCTGTAGTCCCAGCTACTCAGGACGCTGAGGCAAGAGAATCCCCTAAGCCCAAGAGCTTGAGGTTGCTGTGAGCTGTGATGCCACAGCACTCTACTGAGGGCAACAAAGTGAGACTCTGTCTCTAAAAAAAAAAAAAAAAAAAAAAAAATTTACACCATAATTAAATCTGATTTCTGCTTTGCTGCTAAGTAGAAACATCATAGGGAAGCCAATTTTTTGTTGGGTTTTGAAAAAAAAAATTTTTTTTTTTCTTGAGACAGAGTATCACTTTGTCCCTTGTCGCCCCAGTAGAGTGCTATAGCATCATAACTCACAGCAACCTCAGACTCTTGGGCTCAAGTGGTTCTCTTGCCTCAGCCTCCCCAGTAGCTGGGATTACAGGCACTCACCACAGTGCCTGGCTACTTTTAGAGACGGGATCTTGCTGTAGCTTGGGCTTGTCTCTGTGAACTCAGGTGATCCACCCACCTTCGCCTCCCAGAGTGCTGGGATTATAGGCGTGAGCCACCACAACCAACTGGGTTTTGGAAATTTAAAGATAATATAGTTTATTCCATTCTCGTAACCAATTTCTCCTTCTTAGGGATAGCTGTGTAGATCTGAGATATCCAAAGCAGTAGCCATCAGCCATATGTGCCCATTGAAATGTCTGTTAATTAAACACACTCCAGGTGATGTGTAGTTCATGGCTACTGTACTGGACAGGGCATAAGTAGAACATTTCCATCACTGCAGCAACTTCTAGTGGATAGCGCTGGTCTAGAGTGCAGCTATGTTAATTGCTTCATTTTATTTTAGACTTCACCTCACGAACTAATTATTTCCTGGCCTGGTAGATGCCTGTTTCTGACTGTGTGTCTGTATCAGTTGTGTCTGGTGAACTTTTCCATCTTTAAAAGTTCTGGTTTGTTATGAAACTCATTTTTTTCTCATAAATTAAACTTTATTTTTAAAGAAATACCAGGAGACAGTTCGCCAAAGATATAATAAAATCGTATATGCTGATCCTCATATTTGGATACAAGAAGGAAAAGAAGGTAAGTGTTTCACATGTATTTTTCTCTAGCATCTTATTCTGAAAAATTTAAAATGTACAGAAAAGTTGAAAAAATCGCACAGTAAACATCCACATACTTACCTTTTGGCTTATACAATTAACATTTTGCTATATTTGCTTGATCGTGTATCTGTTTATCCTGTATCCATCCATCAAACTCATCTTACTTTTTCATTTCAAAGTAAGTTGTAGGTGTCAGTGTATTTCACTGCTAAATATTCAACATGCATGTCATTAATAGAGCTTAATATTTATTTATAGTTCTTTTTTTTCATTTTGAGGTAAAATTTACATATAATAAAATGCACAAATACTGTGTCATTTGGTGGGTTGGGACAAATGGATACCTGCTTGTTTAAACCTCCATCAAAATATAGAACTGTCACCTCAGAAAGTTCCTCACACCCCTTCCCATCAGTTCCCCACCACCCAGGCAACCCTCATGCCTTTTTAGTTAGTTTGGACTGTTCTAGAACTTTATATAAATGCAGTCATACAGGGTATACTCTTTTGCCTGGACTTCTTTTATTTAGCCTGGTGTTTTATAGATTTGTCTGTGTTGCTTATTTCCTGTTGCTGCTGTTAACAAATTTAAGTTTATAATAAGTTTAAGCCACAGAGTTAGTGGCTTAAAGCACAAATTTATTCCCTTAAACAGTTCTTGAGGTTAGAAGTCTAAAGTTAGTCTTAAAGGACTGGTGTTGGCCAGGTTAATTCATTATGGAGGGTCCAGGGGGTGGGGGATCTGTTTCTTGTTTCTTCCTGCTTCTCGGTTTTGGGCTAGTGGGAATAAATCTGCAATGAATATATTCATGTATAGTTTTTGCATGGACATAAGTTTTTATTTCTCTTGGTAAATCTAAGAGTAGACTTAACCAGGTCATAAGATAGGTGTGTGTTAGACTTTCTAATAATTGTTAAACCCTTACTGAAGTGGCTTTCCCATTTTACACTGGCATCAGTGCTCTTATCTGTATTGAGCTGCTGCTCGGCATCCTTACAGGCGTGGACGTTGTCAGTCTTTTGTATAATTGTAACCATTCTGGTGAGGGGGTAATGGTGGTATCTCATGGTTTTAGTTTAATTTTCTTGTTGAATAATATTTAAAACCTTTTCAAGTGATTATTAGCTATTTGTATACTTTAATTTGTGAAGTATCCAAAATCATTTGTTCATTTTTTTTTATTGGGTTGTCTTTTTATTTTTAAATTATAGGAATTCTTTGTACATTCTGGGTATAAGTTCTTTGTCAAATACATGTTCTTGTTTTTTTAAATAACTTCAAAGAGATATACAGGGTGGATATAAAATTTGTGTGCAATTTAGAATCGTTTAACATAGTAAATTACACATGAACTTTATGTCCGCCCTGTAGTTCGTCCTTTTAAAGTATATGATTCAGTAGTTCCCCATCTGTGACTCACCTGTTTATTTTCTCAAAGGTGTTATATTATGAACAGACATTTTTAATTTTCATAAAATCACATTAGTTTTATTTAGTATAGGTTTTGCTTTCTATGACCTAATAAATCTTTACTTACCCCAGAGTTGAAAAAAGATTCGAAACTTGATAGTTTTAGTTTTTATGTTTAGATTTGTGATCCATCTTGAGTAAAAGTTTGTGTATGACTTGGGTAGAGATTGAGATTCATTTTGGTTTTCCTAGTGGATATGCATTTCTTCTAGCATCACTTGTAGGTAAGATCTTGCTTTTCTCTTCAGAATTTATACATGTGTATTTTGGCTACTTACACGTTTTTGGTTAGGAGTGTTGCCTAAATTCTCTTTGACCCATGCTTATCGGTTATGCCTTACTCAATGAAAGGAGGAGAAGTCACCTCTAAAGGAATTTAAGCACTATAAATGTTGTGCTTACTAAGATGTAAAGGAAATTGGGGGTATAGAGTGTTTACAACATCAGCGTATATCACATGTAATTACTTTAAAATGCAAGTTTGGAGTTTTGTGCTAGAAAAAGTATTCTCCTTGTCAGATTTTGACAGGAAGATGAGCAGTCTAAACAAAACTCTGATTTGTTCCTTTATGTGTTTTGTGTTTTCAGGCACTCCGATTTTTGCTCATGTTGTTCTCTCTTCCTTCCAACCCTTCTCCGGCCTCCGTTGTCATCCTCACATAACAATTGAGTAGTTCTCCAAGGCCTTCCTCCTATGATCCTACTCTGCCTGTGCAGTGCTCCCCAGTGTCCCTGTACTGGAACTTTGTTCTTTTCCTCTCTTCTTTGCACATGAATTCTCAGCACTTTCTGGCATGTTCTCCCATTTGTTAGAATGGTTTGTGAAGGTATCTTCTTCCTCCCAAGTCAGCCACAGATTCTTTGAGGCCAGAGAGTTTGTCATAGTCAGTGTGCCCTCACTGCATCTGGCAGAGGGCTGCCACAGCCAGGGCCCTTCTCATTATAGTTTAGTCGATCAGTGGGCATTCTAGCATCTTTTTGTGTGGAAGCTAAGGAAAGGCAGACATTGAAGGGCAATCTGTTTCCTGGATACTTTGGCCTTTGGCCACAAAGTTAGGTTACATCATGTACAAGACAGTGCTACAGAGAACTTAATGTTCTCTTTTAACAAGGATGATTTAAGTTATTAGTCACTATCTGTGACTCTGCGGATAGTCTAGGTATGTACTTAAAAGGAGCTCTTTAGAAGACTAAGAACGGAAATGAATTTTTGGACACTTCCAGAGTCATAAAATCCTAGTAAGAATTCTGTTTCCATTTGCTCTGCTTGTTTGTTTAATTGAATCACAAAACCAGATTTAAAGTGATCTTTGGAATGTGCAGCGTCTCTATCTCTTATCCTCTCTACGAACAATAAAATTGAATAGTTTTACAAAACTGGCTTATGCAGCGTTTCTGACAATAAGAAATCATAAGCATATAAATGAGAGTTAGAGAAAATTATTTAACATATAGATGCACCCTACTTAAGGACAAATTTTCTCCCTATACTTGAAATATATTTAAAAGTATAAATAATGTAAAACTCAGAAGAGCTGTCAAGCATGCTCGTTACAGTTAACAAGTTAATGTTTTAACTATCATCATGCACATTTTTCCAGCAGTGCCCAAAGACAAATTAAATTAGCTAATTAAGTGTTCAGGTGTGAGTGGTTTTTTTCTTCTTCAGTAATCAAAGCATTTAAAGGTCAAAGAGTAAACCCAACTGCTTAAGACTCCTTGAGTGGTTGACTGGGTCCTAATGGAACCCTTATGGCCTGAGGCTTTGCATAGACCTCTTCAAAAAGTCTTCTCAGAGCAAGCAGAGGCTTTGCAAAGAGTTCACTATTTCTTAAAACTGATTCTCTCGGTTTATTTCTTTATAACTTTTAAATTCACCTTAGCATTTAAAACAAGGACATTTTTCCCATTGCACTGCTAGCTAAGCCCATGTAGCTTAAGAGATTGACATGTGACTTCCTTGCAGGTTTGGCCACTATGACAGCTCTAATATGGACGCTGACTTTTATTTATATGCAGTTGTTTTATGCCTCTCCTTTTCTAGACCAACAGATCCCAGCAATAAGTGAAAAGCCTTTGCTTCCTCATCCAATCATGATCACAAAGACAGTAGCTCAAAAGGAACCAACTGTGAACATCGTGTTAGAAAGGCCCTGTAATGGCAAGTAAGTGGCGCTGCACTGGGTTCATTCCACCTGGTTGCCTTTGATGTTGGTAAACTTTGAATTCCTTCAGTTTCCGTAAGACAGAGAGAAATTCTTATTTTGAGCAAGATCTTGCCAAACTCTAAGATGGATCAGTAAAATAACATGTAAGATTGTGTTGCATCCTAAGGAACTTTCAGTATTCAATAACACCTTTCAGTATTCAAACACATTTATCTGTTTTATATTGTTGAAAGCACCACATTGGTACATACGGGTTACACTGATGTTAACTGCAAGGTTTGCTTTATTAACTCTTTTGTCTAAGGGACAGGTGTTCCTATCATGTCAAGGGTTGGTCTAGCATTAAAAGGGAAACAGTGAATGGTGATAGAATGTTGAGCCTTTGGCTGTCGAACTATGAGGGCTGCAACTGTGGCTCAGTGTGTAGGGCGCCGGCCCCATGTACCGAGGGTGGTGAGTTTGGACCTGGCCCTGCCAAACTGCAACAACAACAACAACAAAACTATGAGGGTAAATTGACAGCTTAGCCTTACTGATGATCTTGAATGCTTTCGTTTTCATTTGTTCTCAGTTCCTTGGATGAAAGTGTGGGAACAGAGGAGAGATCAGAGAAAAGAGAGGCTCCCCTTCTCTCCCTTGCAGAAGATTCTCGACAGAAAGAAGGCCAAGCTCTCCTGTTTGTCCCACCGTCTATGCGGCACAGCATTGGTGACTACTGTAGCCGTTTTGAGCGGTATCTTCGGATCATATCACATGAGGCCATAGGCTCTTTCAACCCGTGGTTGATAGCTGAAAGGTCAGTAAAATGTTATGGTCCTCTGTTTAGGAACCAGGTATTAGAAAACCTGGAGAAAGGACTACCAAGGTCTCATGCTTTGGGCCCTAGAGTTCTGATGGTTGTTCTTGGGCTAGTGCACGGGCTTTCTCTGCTAGCTGCCTGTTTTCAGATGCAGAAGCCTATAAAACAGCACAGATGATGCCACCAAGAGTGTGCTCTGCAGCCTCCCCTTCCTAGGGGGGTGTGTAGCCACTTTGGCTGCCGTACAAAAATACCATGGACTAGGTGACCCAAACAACAGCAGTTTATTTATCATAGTTCTGCAGGCTGGCAAGTCTAAAATCAAGATGCAGGTGGATTCAGTGTCTAATAAGGGCCCTCTTCCTGGCTTGTAAATGGCTGGCTTCTTGCCGTGTCCTTGTGTGGCAGAGAGCAAGCTTGGACCTCTCCTCTTCCTTTTATAAGGGCCCTACCTTCAGGACCTTATCTAAACCTAATTATCTCCTAAAGGCCCCTATCTGCAAATAACGTCACATTAGGGGTTAGGACTTCAACAGATGAAATTTTGGGGAGACACAAACATCAGCTCCTAACAACAGGGGTACAATATTCGGGAGTCAAGTCAGGGCTAGTTTTAGTTAATGAGGGTGAATGTCTCAGCAAAGAACACAAAATATTGCTGGGCAAGAAATAGTCAAGACCATGAAATTTTCATGGTTTGAGACAAACTTGCCTTTATAAGTAGCATTTGTCTGACCTTACAACATTTTCTTTGGGTTACCTCCCTTGAGAAAGGTATTAATAGTTTTGTAGAGTTATAAAACAGGATCTCCCAGCTACTGAATATTTGAAGAATGGGTACCCTCCTTTTATGTACAAAATTCTTAATTAAAAGATATGTGTAAATCCATTCTTTTTAAATAGGGCCCAGATTTTAATTCCTCATGGGTCTATTCTTACTATTCTTGGCAAGATATTCTTCAACATCAAGTTAAGTAATATACTACATTTCTTTCTTAAACAAGTTTTTAATATATTCCAGGAGTTAACAATCACCTCTTTTTTACTTGCCTATCTTTTATATTCTTACTAACTTTCCTCACATACTAGCCAACAGCCTCTCAATATAATTTTCCTTTTGTCAAAAATATCAGTTACTCTGTTTCTTAACCCCAACCCTTACTCTTTTTCCTGAGACTTTTTTTCCTCCTCCCCCAATCTGGGGTAGGGTAGGAGGTGTGTGTATGCAGCTCTCATTCTGGGATTTCCCTTTATCCTCACTCTGAGCCTTAGGTTATCTCCTCCCATGTTAGATTTCTTACTTTCAGTGCCCCGTCTTCCTATTTCTTGGTTTACTCTCTTTGGTGGAGCATATGTTGGTTTGTGTATTAGAAGAAATTTCTTAAGACTTACAAGTTTGAAAGTGTTTACCTTCAAACTTGATGGATAACTTGGCTGAGTTTAAAATTACTGGTTTATGTTTTCCAAAGAACATACACCTTCCTTCTCTGGTGGGGGTGGAGGAGGGATTGCCACTTAGCTGCCAGCAATAGGAGTGGAGATCAGTCAGTCTAACTGTTTTGCAAATTTTCAACCAGTTTCTTCATTTTCTGTCCTATACTTCACTCTGCTTTCATGATTCTCTGTATTGTTACTTCCTGGGAGCTATGCTGATGTTTTGGAGGACAAATCAGTTCGTTTTTCCTTGGTAAAGAGTCTCCCTGCAGATTCTTAGGTCTTAATTTTCTCTGGACTCCTTCTGTACTGCTGAGTCAGCTAGGATTCTTTTTTTTTTAATTATTAAATCATAGCTGCGTACCTTAGTGCAATCAAGGGATACAATGTGCTGGTTTCATATACAATCTGAAATGTTTTCATCAAACAGTTTAACATACCCTTCATGGCATTTTCTTAGTTATTGTATGAAGACATTTGTATTCTGCATTTACTAAGTTTCGCCTGTACCCTTCTAAGATGC
>CAUYRH010023004.1:0-24353 GCA_963574655.1 Perodicticus potto | reverse complement strand
CAGCCACGTACACCTGAGCTGGCGGGTTCGAATCCAGCCCGAGCCCGCCAAACAACAATGACGGCTGCAACCAAAAAATGGCCGGGCGTTGTGGCGGGCGCCTGTCGTCCCAGCTACTTGGGAGGCGGAGGCAGAAGAATCGCTTGAGCCCAGGAATTGGAGGTTGCTGTGAGCTGTGATGCTACAGCACTCTATCCAGGGTGACAGCTTGAGGCTCTGTCTAAAAAAAAAAAAAAAAAAAAAAATAGGAAAATAAAGAAGAGTTATAAACAAAAAGTTGTAATACTAGCTTTTGTATTTACCTATGAAGTTCCCTTTAGCAATGTGCTTTATTGTTCCTTATGGCTTCAAGTTGCTGTCTAATGCCTTTTATTTCAGCCTGAAGGATTCCCTTTAAGCATTACTTGTAGGGTAGATCTGCTAGAGGTAAACTCCCTCAGTTTTTGCTTACTTGTGAATGCCTTAATTTCTCCATTATTTCTGAAGGAGAGTTTTTAAGGAGTTTTTTCAAGATATACAATTCTTGAATGATAGTTTTTTATTCCTTCTGAAATTTATTTTATTTGTATTTTTTCTAGAGGCAGGGTCTTGCCCTGTTACCCTGGCTGGAATGCAGTAGTGTGAACATAGCTCATTACAGCCTCAAATTCCTGGGCTTAAGTGTTCCTCCTGCCTTATCCTCAAAAGTACCTAGGACAACAGGTATGTGACACCATGCCCTGCTGATTCTTCAACATTTTGTAGAGATGGGGTCTTTCTTTTTTCTTTCTTCCTTTTTTTTTTAGACAGAGCCTCAAGCTGTCACCCTGGATAGAGTGCTGTGGCATCACAGCTCACAGCAACCTCCAACTCTTGGCCTTAAGCGATTCTCCTGCCTCCGCCTCCCAAGTAGCTGGGACTACAGGCGCCCACCACAATGCCAGCTATTTTTTGGTTGCAGCTGTCATTATTGTTTGGTGGGCCCAGGCTGGATTTGAACCGGCCAGCTCAGAGTACGTGGCTGGCGCCTTAGCCACTTAAGCCACAGGCACCGAGTCAAGATGGGGGTCTTTCTATGCACCCAGGCTGGTATTGAACTCCGAGCCTCAAGTGAGCCTCCTGATTGACCTCCCAAAGTGATGGAATTACAAGAGTGACCACTGTGCTCAGGCTAATTTTTTTTTTTTTTTGAGATACAGTCTCAAGCTGTCATCCTGGGTAGAGTGCTGTGGCATCACAGCTCACAGCAACCTCAAACTCTTGGGTTTAAGCAATTCTCTTGCCTCAGCCACAGGCTATTTTGTTGTTGTTGTTGTCATTGTTGTTTTAGCAGTCCTGGGCCAGATTTGAACCCACCCGCCCCTCTGTACGTGGCTGTCACCCTACCCACTAAGCTACAGGTACCACCAGGCTAATATTTTTTTAACCCCAATGCCTTCTAAACCCCATGGTTTCTGTTGAGAACTTAGCTGTTAGTCTTACTGAGGATTCTTTGAGCCTCATCAGCCACTTTCCTCTTACTGCTTTTAAGATTTCCTATTTGTCTTTGTGTTTTGACAATTTGATTATAATACCTCTCAGTGTGGACTTCTTGGAATGTTGCTGTTTAGAATTTTTCAAGTTTGTTGCATGAGTAGGCTCTTGCTTTTTGTTTTCTGTTTTTATCAAATTTGGGATCTCTAGGATTATTGTTCCTTCAAATACTCTTTCTTCCTTTCTCTATCTCCTCTCCTTTGGTGATTCCCAGACAGCATATGCCTAATGTTTTCTCACACCTCTCTTAAGCTCTGTTCATCTTGTTTCATACTCCTCTCTTTCTGTTCTTCAAAGGGGGCAATTTCAATTGGCCAGTGTCCAAGTTTGCTGATTCTTCATTCTGCATACTGAAATCTTCTTGAAATCCTCTGCTGAATTTTCCACTTCAGTTATGATAGTTTTCACCTCCATAAGTTCTATTTTGGTTCTTTTAAAACTTTCTCCCTCTGAGAGGCCAAGGCATGTGGATTGCTTGAGCTCAAGACTTCCAAACCAGCCTGAGCCAGAGCAAGACCCTGTCTCTAAAAATAGCAGGTACCTGTAGTCCCAGCTACTTGGGAAGCTGAGGCAGGAGGATCACTTTAGCCCAAGAGTTTGAGGTTGCTGTGAGCTATAATATGACTCCATGGCACTCTACCAAGAGTGACAAAGTGAGACTCTGAAAAAAAAACAAAACTTTTCTCCCTCTTTATTGATGTTCTGTTTTTGGTGAAGCATAGATCATCTGTTTCCTTTGCTTTTTTGTTCATGCTTTTTTTTTCTTTAGCTCTTTGAGCATATTTAAATTATTTGTCTATTTCTCTAGTAAGTCGAATGGCTTTCCTTAGGAATAGTTTCTGCCCATTTATTTTTTATTTTTTTCCTGTGAATGGGTCTTAGTTTCTAATTTAGTTGCATACCTCATAATTTTTGTTGAAAACTAGACTTTTGAATATTATAGTGGGGTAGGACTGAAGATCACATTTTCTCACCCATCTTTTTTGTTGCTGTTGTTGTTGTTGTTGTTGTTTTTGAGACAGAGTCTCATTATGTCACTCTCAGTAAAGTGCGTGGCATCATAGCTCACAGCAACCTCAAACTCTTGGCCTTAAGTGATTCTCTTGCCTCAGCCTTCCAAGTAGCTGGGACTACAGGCACCCACCACAACACCTGGCTATTTTTTGTTATAGTTGTCATTTTTGATAGCAGGCCCGGTCTGGGTTCAAACCCACCAACTCTGGTGTATGTGTCTGGCACCCTAGACGCTGAGCTACAGGCGCCAAGCCTCACCCATCTTAATATAGACTGTATACTTTATTGCTTGAGGTCACTGAAGTCTCTATTGTTTTGTCTTACTAGTCAGCTACTGGTTTAACAGAGATTTCCTAGCATGTTCTGAGCTAAAAAGGAAAAAGAAAAAAACTCCCAGTCTTTCTATCTGGGCTCTGCATGTGTTTTGAGGCCTGCCTTCAGTGCTCAGGAGGGCAGTTTACAACTCTGCCTTTGTCTTCACTTCCTGCTTGGGCAGATATTAAAGGCCAGCTAGAGTGTGAACACAGAACCTTCTCAAGTATATTGTGAGCACATTCCTCAGAATGGTCATGTACAAGGCTACCTAGATTCCCAGGAATATGGAAAGTTTTCAAAAACCCTTATTTCCTACCCCACTCCCCTGCTTTTCCTCCCAGGATTTCCTTCATGTCAATTACTTTTCCTAAAAGTATATATTTTCACATACATTGATTTATTTTTACCCCCAAGTGGTGACTCAATGGCATTTAAATGTTTTTGTTAAAACATTGGCTGCCTGTCTTCCCTGAGAGAGTTCTGAATAGGGGAAATAAATGCAAGTCATTTCTGGTGGGGCACAATTGTTCACGCCTATAAATTGTGACCCAAGACCCCTGTTGTTTGAGCAGATCCTCTTTCAGCCAAAAAGACCACAGAGAAACAGTAAATCTAAGTTCCCATCCAAGATGGGATGGGAGGTCAGACACAACTCATTTTACTCCTCTCTTGATAGTGGCCATCAGGCTTTTCTCCCAAGGGCTAAACAACAACAAAAAATCTCATGATCCAGACTAGCATTCTTTCATGATAGAATACTACCAACCATAAAGTGGTTTTAACAGTCTACGGATGGTGCCCAGAGAGGGTTTTTGTGTTCTTGCTTCATCTTTTGACATAGGAGGGACCATTTCTGTACATGGAGCCCGTAAAAGGGCATAAACCTCGATTGCACAAGTGCCTGTTTCTCTAGATATAAATATTCATGACTCCTCCTATAACTTGCCAAATATCTATATTTGGCCATCCCACTCAGTATATGTTCCTGTTCCCTTTGTTCCTGCCTTGAAACATGGGATCTTGGCTTCTGGCTGGGGCCTTGGCTTTCTAACCTGTTGGAATGGCCACTGACAGGCTGTAACCCTTCAAATAAAATAAGGTTCAAATTTGCTTAATTAACCAATCCTGATAATTTGGGAGGCTGAGGTAGGATGATTGTTTGAGACAAGTCTGGGCAACATACGAAAAACCCAGTTCTACAAAAATCATTTTTCTTAAATTAGCTAGATGGCATGGCATGCACCATTACAGGATTACACCCAGCTATTCAGGGGCCTTAGGTAGAATGATTTCTTGGGCCCAGAAGTTTGAGCCAGCAGTGTTAACAAGGAGAAGTCAGCTACATTGTAACTCAGCTGTTGCTTAGATAATCTGTGTGTCTTCTGTGGTAACATTTAAGATCACTATTTGTGGCTCGGCACCTGTGGCTCAACGGGCTAAGGCACCAGCCATGTACACCTGAGCTGGCGGGTTTGAATCCAGCCCCAGGCCCGCCAAACAACAATGACGGCTGCAACCAAAAAAAAAAAAAATGGCCTGGCGTTGTGGCGGACGCCTGTAGTCCCAGCTACTTGGGAGGCGGAGGCAAGAGACTCGCTTGAGCCCAGGAACTGGAGGTTGCTGTGAGCTGTGATGCCACGCACTCTATCCAGGGTGACAGCTTGAGGCTCTGTCTCAAAAAAAAAAATAATAATAATAAGATCACTATTTGTCTTTAGCATATGAAGTTCCAGAGCAGGGTGGGTGGGTGTGGATCTATTTTTATTCATAGTGCTGTGTGTACATTTGCTTTAACTTTATCCATAATCTCTTCATGGAATGACTGCCTCCACTTACTCTATTTTCATCTTCTAGGAATTTACCTAATGTTAAATCAGTTCAAGCACCATATATATTGTGGAAACAGAATAATGGCACAACAAATCCATTCAAGAAATAACCCCTACATGATTGTAAGAGGGACTTTACCCAACAGATGCAACCAGTGTAACATGGTTTCTTGTACCCTCAATGAATCCCCAACAATTAAAAAATAAAAAAAGAAAGAAAGAACCCCTGGGACACAGCAAAAGAGACTGTGCTGATATGATTAAGGCACAGACGTTCAGGTGAGATTATTCTGGATTATCTGGGTAGGGAGCCTAATTTGCTCTCATGAGTCCTTAAAAGTGAAAATGACCGAAGACATGTGGATCATACAGAGGGTTAATTTCATCTACAGGAATTTCTTCATCTAATGAAATATGACCATCTCTGTTTTCTTGTTCTTTAAGTGTGAAAATGTATTAAAAGACTCAAAGTTTAAACAATCTTGCATTCTTGGGATACATAAGCTTGTCAAGATATTTGATTTCTTTATAGCACATTGGTTGATACTATCTACTAATAATTTTCTCAGGATTTTCACAACTAATTACACAAAAGTAATTTTTCTATAATTATTTTTCTTATTTGTTCCCTGTCTTTAGGATCAATATTATTTATGTCTAATAAAATGAATTGGTTGACTTTCCCTATATTTTGCTGTTATTTTGAACGTTTTATATAAATTCAGTAATCTTCCTTGAACGTTTGATAGAATTTACCTCTAACAATCTGGATAAGGATGAAGAGAAATAGAATTTTTATACCTGTTCTAACTTCTTTACTTGTGGTCATTTTTCCCCACACATAATTTTTTATAATTTCAATATTGTTTACATTTCTACCATATCTGCAGTGGCATATTTATCGGTCATACACTGTTGGTTTTTTCTTAACTAACATCGCCTGTCTTATTTCTCTGTTCCAAGAAACAGCTGCTTCGGCACACCAGGTCTTCAGTGGCGGCAGCAGCCAAGTCAGCCTTGGTAAGTAACAATTTAGTTGCTGTGCCTATTTGGTCTCCATCCTAACTGCCACGGCCACGCTGCACGGGGAATTTGTGAGCAAGCTCTGGGAGGCTGAGTGGCGTTGTCCATCAAGTCATCTCACCCACCTGACTGCAGGGAACCCCACCTCTTGATTCCCTCTGGTGCACATCCGCACACAACCACTATCTTTTCATTTAATGTCAGAATATTGCAAGGGTGCACACATTTAGGTTACATAGTTTGTTTTGTACATTTCAGGTCAAAGTTGTAAGTGCGCCCTTCACTCAGAATGCACTCCTTAAACACATTAGATAAGAATTAACCAACCCCTCCTTGCCTCTCCCACCTACTTGATTCCTATTGAGTTTTACTTCCCTCTGTGCACAGAAGTGCTGATCAACTAGTCCCAATTTAGTACTGAATACACGTGTTTGTGTTTCCATTCTTGCAATACTTGACTTACAAGAATGCACGCTGCACCACTATCTTCATATGTTCTGCTCATGGTAAAAGATCTACACACACCTCTCTCCTCCACCCTCAATTTTCCAACTTTTTTTCCCTCAAGTTCCTGACTGGCCAGTCAATCCATGAGCCACTACCCAAGATTCATTCATGTACTACAGGGATATCATTTAACAACCTCCACCCCCCAGGGGCTTGTTTGGGTTTTGATCCCTAGATCCTGGCTTGACTGCCATTTCCACAGCTGTTCTGCTGTCAGCTCCCAAGCTAGAACCTTTGTTTCCTCATCTCCTCTTTATATCTGAGTTGTAAGCATTTGTTTCCCAGGATTTTTTTAAATTGCACTGATTTTAAAAAGTGCCCCCCTTTATAAACAACTCACACTTCTTTTCCCTTGCTGTTGATGGACATTTGTGTTGTATCCAGATTTTAAACATTGCGCTATTATGAACACATTTTAAAAATATTTCTATTGCATCTCTATAGGTACCTAACTTAAGAGTGCAATTGCTGGGTCATAGGTAGAGTGAATGCCTGGCTTAGTCTCTCCAAAAACAAGTCCCTATGGAGTAAACAACTAGTAGACACTCAGGGAGGCCAAGGCAGGTGGATTGCCTGAGCTCAGGGGTTAGAGACCAGCCTGAGCAACAGCGAGACCCCGTCTCTAAAAATAGCCAGGCATTGTGGCTGGCACCTGTAGTCCTAACTACTCGAGAGGCTAGGCAAGAGAATGGCTTGAGCCCAAGAATTTGAGGTTGCTGTGAGCTGTGACACCACAGCACTTTACCAAGGGCGACAAGTGAAGCTCTGTCTCAAAAAAAAAAAAACAACCCAGTATAATAGGGTAAATATCCTATTTTAGAAATTATTTAGCTAATAAATAATGAAATAATGAGAGACTCAGACTAGAACACTTTTATAGTCTTAATAAGTTGACAGATTTAGCCATTGAACAGCAATGGCAACTAACAATACAATTTCACACATAACCAGTATTGAGTTTTCCTTCTTGAGAGAAGAATACAGTACAGTACCATCAATAACGTACTAATGAGGGCGGCGCCTGTGGCTCAAAGGAGTAGGGTGCCGGCCCCATATGCCAAAAGTGGTGGGTTCAAACCCAGCCCCAGCCAAAATAAAAAAATTAATGTACTAACGAAAAAAATCAAACATAAGCAAGCCTCACTCTGGGAGGCCGAGGTGGGTGAATCGATTGAGCTGATAAATTTGAGACCAGCCTTGGCAAGGGGGAGACCCTGTCTCTAAAAATAACTGGGCTTTGTGGTAGGCGCCTATAATTCCCCCTACTTGGGAGACTGAGAGAAAAGAATCGCCTGAGCCCAAGAGTTTGAGGTTGCTGTGAGCTATGATGCCAAGGCACTCTACGGAGGGCAACAAAGTAAGACTGTCTCAAAAAAAAAAAAAAAAGGAAACCTTCATGTCCACCTTCCAATGGACATACAGAATAGGAGAAAAAACAAGGCCCAGCTCCATGGCTCATGCCTACAATATCAAGAATTTGGGAGCAGTGGCAGATCACTTAAGCCCTGAAGTTCCAGGTTGCAGCAGAGCAAGACCGTAGTTTTGAATGGTGAAAATATAAAATACAGCAAAGGAGTGCGAAGTCACGGTGTATTTTAATTTAGGAGAGTGCAGAGTTTATAACTGAGATGAGACTTCAGGCTGACTGACAAACTTTTCTCTCTGGTGATTAAAGGGTGTTTACCTTTGTTTTTAGACAGGTTTTCTTTCTTGGTATCAGTGTTTATGACAAAAAGGCCAATGAAAAATAAAATAAGCAATGTGCTATGGTTACTGTTCTGCACGAACCCCCCGCCCCACCGTTATCTCAGGGCGCTGAGCACCCGGAGCAACAGGAAGCCCAAGCAATCCCTGGCAGGGCCACCTCACTGCTGGGTGTCATTCCGGTTCACATCACCTGAGGCAACATCCAGAATCTAGTCTTTGGCGTCGGGGATGATCTTGACTAGGATGCAGCTGAGGGGAAGCCTCGCCCCAGTTTGCAGTCTGTCTGGGGCGGTCTGTGCTGAGCGAGCGGGTCCTCACCTCGGCACAGGCCTTCAGAGCCTCATCTCTGCACAGGGCATGATGCTTGGTCCATCCCAGAACACGGTGACAAGGATCTCTCCAGAGGTAGAGATGACACCATTCCTCCCCTAACGTCGTGCAGCGTCCTGACTATTCTGCTTTACAGGAAAGTTGACCAAGCTGGTGTGCAGAGAAGATACCCCAGGCGCAGGGGAAGGACAGGCTGGTCTCAGTGCTGTGTGGGATCTGGGAAAGAGAGAGCACGACCACCAGGTGGCGCCACTGCGCCACTCCTGTGCCTGGAGGTTTGTGTCTGGACTCAGCTCCAGGGTGGGGAGACAATGTTACTGCTCATCCTGTTAAGTTCCTAGTAAAATTCTCCGGCCCAGCTTATCTGCTTCTCCTAGAGCCTCTAACGAGGACAGTCTCCTCACTTCCGTGGGCCGGGATTTTTGACCCAGAAAAGTGGGTGTGATTTCTAGGTTCACTACATCTCGATTTATGTGCTGGCAGTATACGAAATCAAAACACACACTTAATAACTAATGAAATAACTCAAATGTTTATACAATGTGTTTACACCTTGCTTCAAGTGTGGACACCGCTGCAGATGCACCTTGTCCCTGGGTGAGGACGCTGGGCACAGGGGAACCGGAGGGAAGCGCAGTGTGCTGAAAGGCTGGAGTGGACGAGGTGGGAGAGGCTGCCGTGCCTGAGCTGCCAAACTTCCAGCTACTCCCCTTTCTGGGCGGAATGTTCTTTGATCCCTGTAACTATAGTATTTCGGAAACCGCAGGATGGTGAGATCCATGGCTGATCAGTTATACGGTCTCTCTTCACCATTAAATGCTGTCCCAAACAGTATGCTGTTAACAGCCTTATAACAATCTCTCCTCTCGCTGGAGAGAAGCAAGAGAATAATGCACACATGGAAATATGCACACTTCCTTTCAATGTGTTCTCAGAAGCAGCTACTAAAAGATTCATTCCACCAAAATGAGGGAGGGTAAAAAAAAATTGCACCACTGTGTTGGCAGCAGCATTAATCCTCCACAGTGAACACACAGAAACAACCTAAATGCCATCCACAGATAAATAGATCAAGAGCATGAAGGTTTATACAGACAATGAAATATTATTAAGGGTGGTGCCTGTGGCTCAGTGAATAGGGCGCTGGCCCCATATACCGAAGGTGGCGGGTTCAAACCCGCCTCCGGCCACAGTGCAACAAAAAAATAGCTGGGTGTTGTGGCAGGCAACTGGGGTCTCAGCTGCTTGGGAGGCTGAGGCAGGAGGATTGCCTGAGCCCAAGAGCTGAAGGTTGCTGTGAGCTGTGACGACACAGCACTACCGAGGACGACAAAGTGAGGCTCTGTCTCTAAAAAAAAAAAAAAAAAGAGGGCGGCACCCCTCTTTTAATGGTGCCTGTGGCTCATTGAGTAGGGCACTGGCCTCATATACCGAAGGTGGCAGGTTCAAGCCCAGCCTCAGCGAACTGCAAAACAGAAAAATAGTTAGGGGTTGTGGCAGGCGCCTGTAGTCCCAGCTGCTCCAGAGGCTGAGGCAAAAGAATCATCTACGCCCAGGAGTTGGAGGTTGCTGTGAGCTGTGTGACAAAGTGAGACTCTGTCTCTACAAAAAAAAAAGAAAGAAAGAAAGAAGGAAGGAAAGAAAAGAAATATTATTAAACGTTAGAAAAAGGAGGAAACACTGTTATATGCTACACCATGGACTACTGCTGAGGACATGGCTCAGTAAAACGAGTCAGCCACAAAGAACCCCCAAGTATTGCACGAATTCAACTTACACCAGATGTCTAAATAGTCCGACTCTACGAACCTTAAAGTAGGATGGGAGTAGTCAGGGGTTGGGGTGGGGGTGAGGGGTTATTTAAGTTTTTTCCAATGGCCAGAGTTTCAGGTTTGCAAGATGAAAAGTTCTAGAGATCTCTTGTACGACAAAAAATTTACAGTTAACACTACAGTACTATGTACTTAAAAGTGGTTAAATTCTATGAGTTTCTGCCACAGTGAAAAATTGCCCTATTAAAAATTTAGGAAGAAAATAAAATTTAGGAAGAAAGCACATCAATTAATAAAAAAAATTAGTATGTGCTTTCCATGAGGGAAAAAGATACAAAAAAAATATGGAGATACAGTACAGGAAAGAGGCAAAGTCAGACCCTTGCTGCCCCAGCTATCATCCACAGCCCTGCATAATCGGCATCTCATGAAACTGGGCAGAAAGCTCCCAGGCCCCCTCGTCATCTTGAGTCAGTCTGCATTTTGGCAGGATCCCCAGTAGCTCTACAGCATAGAAAAGCACTTCCCAGCTTGGCATCTGTAGCACAGTGGTTACGGCGCTGGCCACATACACCCACGCTGGTGGGTTTGAACCCAGACCAGGCCAGCTAAACCATGACAACTGCAACAAAAAAAGTCAGGTGTTGTGGCAGGTGCCTGTAGTCCCAGCTACTTGGGAGGCTGAGGCAAGACAATTGCTTAAGCCCAAGATTTGGAGGTTGCTGTGAGCTGTGAAGCTAAGGCACTCTACCAAGGGTGACATAGTGAGACTCTGTCACAAAAAAAAGAAAGAAAAAAATCTCTCTTTGTTACCCTGGAAAAAAGAGAGAGAGAGAGAGAGACAAGATAGAAAGAAAGAAAGAAAGAAAGAAAGAGAGAGAGAGAGAAAGAGAGAAAGAGAGAAAGAGAGAAAGAAAAAGAAAGAAAGAAAGAAAGAAAGAAAGAAAGAAAGAAAGAAACAAAGAAAGAAAGAAAGAAAGAAAGAAAGAAAGAAAGTAAGAAAGAAAGAAAGAAAGAAAGAAAGAAAGAAAAGCACTGCCCCAGGTGGTAGTGGAGGGCAGTCCCAGGATGAGGGCTCTGCTCTAGATACAGATGTCTGCCTCCAGTCCAAATGGAACATGTCAGAAGGGCCCAGGAGGGATATTTCCAAGAAGATAAAGTTAATAGAATATCCATACTCTCTAGCTTCTTAAAAGAGTCATACAAATAGAAGAAATATCAACAGTTAGGCTGGGTGCAGTGGCTTATGCACATAATCCTGGCACTCTGGGAGGCTGAGATGAGAGGATCACTTGAGCTTAGGAGTTCAAGACCAGCCTAAGCAAGAGCAAGACCCCTTCTCTTCTAAAAAATAGAAAAATTAGCTGGGTGTTGCTGCTGTGAGCACCTGTACTCTCAGTTACTTCAAAAGCTGATGAGTGAGGATTGCTTGAGCTCAAGAGTTTGAGGTTGCTATGAACTATGACACCATGGCACTCAACCCCAGAGGAACAAAGGGCAACTCTGTCTGAAAACTAAATAAATAAAATTTACTTAAAAAAGAAATAGCAAAGTTAAATTAATGAGAGCACCTAAAAAGTAATCAACAAAAACAAAGGCAAGTATTAACTACGGGAAGAACAAATATTGTGCAGGAAGTGAAAAGTATTAACAGTAAAGTTGACATATGAGAGGGTTAATCATGGAAAAGGACAGGGAATGACTCAGCTAAACATGATTACTGTACGAATATATTGGGAAGCAGTTGAAGGCTGCAGTGAGCTATGATCATGCCCCTCCACTCCACCTTAGGCAACAGAGTGAGACCCTGCCTCTAAAACAAATATTTATATATGTGCATGCATATGGAAGATGAAGGAATGGGAAGAGTGAAAGAGAACAATTACTATTAGCTTTTGCATTCACCACTGTGAGATGTAACAGACAATGGAAGTAAGTGAAAAATCAAGCAGTATTGTTAAAAGAAAGGTATTTAGAGATATGAAGGTAGGAGTCAAAAGAATCACCTAAAAAGGTCAAAAGCAGTTGCCTCTAGTAAGGTAGACATTGAGGAGAGGCAGAGAGGACTCTTCTTTTTCTTGAGAAATCCTGTGCAAGTATTTGATTTTTTTGGTCTTGGGTTATAATACCTTTGATTAAAATAAAAAATTATACCTTTGGGGCAGCACCTGTGGTTCAGTGGGTAGGGCGCTGGCCCCATATACCAAGGGTGGTGGGTTCAAACCTGGCCCCAGCCAAGCTGCAACAAAAAAATACCTGGGTGTTGCGGCGGGCGCCTGTAGTCCCAGATACTTTGGAGGCTGAGGTAAGATAATCACCTAAGCCCAAGAGCTGGAGGTTGCTGTGAGCTATAACACCACACGCTCTACTGAGGGCGACAAACTGAGACTCTGTCTCTAAAAATATATA
Source organism: Perodicticus potto (assembly GCA_963574655.1). Taxonomy (NCBI): domain Eukaryota; kingdom Metazoa; phylum Chordata; class Mammalia; order Primates; family Lorisidae; genus Perodicticus; species Perodicticus potto. The sequence goes on along the minus strand of CAUYRH010023004.1, from coordinate 11,935 downwards.
TATACCTTTATTAAAATAAAAACTTCAATGAATATATGATTATAGGCCTGATGATAACTAAGTACAACAAGTGACACTTGAAGGTTAACTAAAACACAAGAATACTTAAACACAGAACAGACATGCACAAATATGTATATGATGATTATCAGCCCTGAATAAAAACACAAAGGAATATGTCAATAAACACATCTCTGGATAAGCCATGTATGAATGAGTTCCCTGCTCCAGCAGGAAACTCCCTATTGGTTATTCTGTGAAGCCAGGTTGGGGAAACAGGACCTAATGGGGTCCCTCATCCTTCTCCTGTTCCCAGGTAGGTCCTAATCCTGCTACTCAAAGAGATCCCACCTCTGCCCTGGTCTCTTGGACAGGGTCCCTACCGCACTTGGCCACCACTGCCTGGCATGGGTGAGGCTGAGGCTGCCCTGACCAAGAAAACCACTGGCCACCCGTGTGCCCCACAACAAATAGTTGGGGGAACCGAGCATCACCGATTAGGGGGGAACATCCTACCTCCCACCTCCCTTCTCCAGTCAGTCTGAACTGAGGGTTGGAGACCCCGAGGCTCTTTACTCATCAACATTCTGGCTCATTTATCCTTCATTACCTCAGTCACTTCCCTCCAGCAGACACTCAGCACAGCAGCAGACTGACCCTGTTCTCTAACATCAGGACATTTAAAGAACCTTCTGTCCCTTCCCCGACATCACAGTTGGGCTCTGCGTCATGGCAGGAAGGCTCCAACCCTTTAAGGCAGATGCTTCCCGCAGTAAGGACCCAAACCTGGCCCCAGGGATTCCCCATCCTCCTGTCCCAGGCCCTCTCAGCCCTCTGTTTTGCTGAGAATCTGTCAGTCACCAAGCTGGTGGGGAGAAGATGGGGGAGATTTTTTCCTGAACCTCACACACAGTCCCTTCCCAGACACAGTAAGTGAGACACACACCAGCAATGTATATTTAAACAGTAAATTTCTATTACATAAAACCATACAGATATAATACACACAGGGTCAGGCATAAGAATGTGACAGTGGTATAGGGTCCTCCAGGTGCCAGAAAGCTGGTTGGAGTTCCCCAGGGGGAGCCACCCCAAGGACACTCAACATAAAGCTCCCCTGACACAGTCACTGCACTGTGATAAATAATAATAAACCAATAAAAATAACAGTACTAATGTGGCACTGCTGTGAACATCTCACAGATGAGGGGACTGAGTCACTGAGAGGGAACATGCTGGTAAGGTCCTGTCAAGGAGGTGAGGCCAGGCCACCTGGCTGCAAGGTCTGGGTGTCTTCAGTGTGGTCAGTGGCCCTAGGAGCCAACAGCAGAGCCTGAAAGCCCAGCTGTGTGGTGCCCTCATGGGCACCTGTCACAACTTGGCCTTGATCCAGGACCTGCACGCTCACGAGATCTGGAAGGAGAGAGAAACCAATAAATGTCTTGCTGGGTTTAGAGCTTTGCCTTTCCTTCCCTCAAGACTTCTCCCTCCTCAGTTCTCCAAAATCAGATTCAACCTTCCTTCCAGGGAAGGTGACACTGCCACATTTTCTCCCTCCTACCCTGCTTTTCTCCCTCCCACGAGCCTGCTCCTGTGACTTCATCAACAATGGCACCTGCCCTGTGCCCAATGGGGAGTTAAAGGGCCACAGGACTAAAGGACGAGACTGAGGAGGAACCCAGTGCCCTCCTGACATGGCTAGATGTCTCCTCAAAGGAGCCTGGGGTGGGTTACCTTTACAGCCCATCTCCCCTCAGGCCCCAGGCCCCCCTACCTGCGGAGGCACCTGCACACCCAGGCAGCCCTGGGCACTGTGGGCTCAACCCTCCACCTGCAGTTCATGGTCCTCCCTCCCCAGCCCTGAGCCAGCAAATCCTAACTGGACAGCCCAGCAGGAAGCCCAGGGGACCCCCAGGCCCAGCATTAAAACACGTGGCTGCCACTGGGTCTGCACCTGACCTGACCCTGGAGCCCTCCAGGCTCAAGGAGGCCTGGCCTCCCCTGACCTTCTTGAGAAGCCCAGGCTTGAGACCTGCACTTGGGCCATCCTTGCTCCTGCCTGGTCCATTCACCCCTAAAAACACAGCTCCACCCCAGGGCTGCTGCTTAGAGAAGGCTGGCCTGGCCTTCCTGTTTCTAGCTGGGTTCTGCCCAGGCCTCTGCCCTCCAAACTCCAGGGGATCTTCTCCCTGTCTAATAGGGGGTCTCTTGAGACCCTTTGGTGTGACAGCATCTGTCCACCCTCTGCAGCCTGGGACTCCACTGGCACATCTGCCATCTCCCACACGACCCCTCCTGGAGAAGGGAACCCACAACTGGATTTCCCGTTTCATTTAATATTCTTCATAACATCATAATGGAGGAATCCTATTAAGATTATCCAGCTGAAATTATAAACATCATTACTGGACATTAACATTTAAAGCTGGAATTGTGAGAAATTAGCATGTCACATGCACAGCCTCTTCTTGGCCAATGCCCCAGTCACCCACAAGGCTGCCATTCCTGCTCACAGGGAACCAGAACGGATGCTCCCTCTATGAGAGAGGCACAGCGGAGAGCAGGAGCGATGACAAACCTGCAGTGTCCCTGCTGTAGCTGCCACCTGGACCTGGGAAGAGGGCAGCTGCAGGGAATGAACTGTCCCTTCTGCCCATGCCTGAGGGGCCAACTGACAGTATAATTAGGTTCCCAGATGAGAAATCCCCCACCCCCACAGCCAGTCTCTCAGAAGTGGGAAAATGACAGAAAGACCTGAGTCTCCGGGGCACCCACCCTGTCACTGTCCCCTGCACTACTTCTTTCTTTGTAGAAAGTCAAACTTCCTATTTCTCTTTTCCTCTCCCCTCAAGCAACCTGATCCTGGGGAATTATTTGTGCTGTTCCTTCCTCCAAATTCAGTGAGCAGTGACAATCTTGAGAAAGAGGAACTGCTTGGAGGGGTGGGGAGCAAGGAGAGGCCACAGAGCACAGACCAAATGCCCTGAAATACGTGGCCCTTTGAGCCGCGTCCTTAGGGTTGGACAGGGAAACCCAGAGGTGGGATAAACTCAGTGACCACATCTGCCCCGACATGGGCTGTGCGGCTGGTCCCTACTGCCACACACTCCAGGGCCATCTGCTTCTCTCCCCTTCCACATTATCCCCAGAGAAACTCAAGGAGGCAGGAACCATGGGAGTGAAGAAGTCCTAGAAAGAGCACAGATCTTAAGGGACCTAGAGGACCCCACACTCCCCAGACAGTCCCTGGAGGAACCACGCGAGGTACAAAGGGCACAGAAGACGACCCTGTGTGCTCAGAGCCATCTGTCACAGGGGCGTCCCAGGGGGCTACACAGCCTGTGACCTCTAGTCTGGGCTTCGATGGTCTTTTTCTTGGTGTCCTCATGACGACTAGAGACCCTGGGGAAGGGATGCTGACAAGGAAGGACCTAGACACGTCACGCCTTCTCTGCCTCCTCTCTGGGTTCTAACCCTCCCACAGACGTTTGCACTACTTGTTCCCTCCGAGGCCATGACAACCTAGGCCCTCACCATCAGCACAGGGTACCCAGCACACCCCCTAGCTGCACCCTGGTGAGTCTGGGAGACAGAAAGCCGGGGCTGGGGGCAGAGCAGATGCCATGGCCCTCTCTGCTGCCCACTCCTCACCCTGCAGCAAGAAGAGGCCACAGCTGGACATTCACCAACCCTGGCCAGCTGGACTAAGGGATAGAGACAGAGATGTGGCTCCTGCTACCTCCCAAATTCCCTGACTTCCACCCTCTGCTCCAGAAGGCCCATCACCTACACTCCTGTCTACGCCATGGGACGTAGGAGAACACCCGCTTGCCCAGACAGGGGCCCTCCCATCTCCAGCCCCTGCCCCTTTCTCACCTGAACCTCTGGCAGCTGATGTCCTCTTCTTCCGACAAAAGATACACCATATGGCCAAGGCAAAAACAACAAGGGCACACAGAATGGCTGGCCATCGACTCCGAGGCCTCAAGGCCTCCCCTGAGAAAAGGGCCTCATTAGACCCAGGGCACCCACAACCACAGATTCTTTGCTCTCCCAGCCCCAGCCCAGCCCTCCCTGGGACAGAAGCCTCCAGGGTCACCCAAGGCTCACCAGAGAGCACAGTGTTAGTGCTCTGATTCCTGCCGTGTCCCACGTGGCCATCCAAGACCTGACTATGGGTCACATTTACTGTCGGGGGTACTGGAGAAGGAAGAGGAGAGGCAGTGAGGCCCAGGGCCAAGCCCTGCTCCCCTCCACAGGAGACACAGGGAGCAGGCTAGGTCCTCCCACTGTTCCCACCCTGCCTGAAGCCCTCACTGACCCCAGGCCTTCTGTAAGCCTGTTGCCCTCCTAGGTCCCAATTCCTCAAGTCTGGCAAGAAAGAGGAAGGGCCTTGGGAAGGTGGTCTAATGCCCTCGGGTCCCTGTGCTGACACTGAGGAGGAGAATGCCAGGGGTGGGCTCCTGGGCCATGGGCCAGGAGGGACTCTCCATGACAGCTAGGCTAGGAGGCAGAGAGGACAGCCCCCAGCTCTGAGGGCTGCTCTCCTGTCTGACACCCACCTCCCAGGTACAGGCTTCTGTCAGAGGGCCCACTGCCTTACCGGATTGTGACACTAAACAGCCCCTGACCCACTGTCTTGAGCCAGTGGCTCTAACAGGAGAGGCTAATCAGAACTCAATACACCAACAGAATGTACAACCACAGTCCGAGAAGGGTCCTCGGGACAGAGCTGGGGGTGGGGTGACTCCTGCAGAACTAGGTCAGCACCTGCTCTCCTGAAGCCCATCCTGGATTCCACACGTCGCCGTAGCTTCTGCACACAGTCTGCCAGCACAGGGCCAGCGCGTGGCATGTCATCTTTATCCAAGACCTTCCGGATGTTCCTAGCCAAGGTGTCTAATAGGGCCTGAGCTCTTGAGGACGGGGCATCTGTCGTCTTCTGAGTCTTCAGGTTTTCGGATAAGAAGAGCTCCCCATCACAGTAGAAATGCCTAAAGCCGCTGGTGCTGTTGTCTTTGTGGATCTCACATTCCGTTATCTCCCGCAGCGAATGCCAGGCTGCGCCCAACCCTGCCAGAAGTGATGTCTCAGTTCCCTGAATCCCTCGCCTTCCCAACCCAGGGAGAAAAGCAGCCCAGAGAGGTCCCCTCCCTGACCCTTCTTCTGTCCCCCTGTGCTGGCTGAGGACTGGCTCTCTCCCCCCTGAGCTGCACTGAACCCATCCTCCCCCTCCCCAGCCAGATCCAGCAGGAAGAGACAGGTCACTGCTCTCTGCCTCCAAATCTCCTAGAAAAGGCCCCACCCTTGCCCCTTGCCCACTCTCACCTTTTGTTATTTCTGCCACTGTCATTCTGAAGTACTTCCCATTCTTTTTCAAGTCATTGGTCTCTGTTTCCAAGGTCTTATTTCCCAGTGATGCTTCTGCCCAGGGCCCCCGAGGCTCTGCCCTGTCTTTCTGCCCATCATAGAGCAGGAAAGGCTCATCATCCAGAAACCCCTCAGCGAGAAATTTTGATGACACAGATCCATTCTGGGACACCACTGTGAGGTTGTAACGAAGACTGTGGGACCCTGGGGAAGAGCAAACCACAGATGAAACCTCTTCCTGGAAATAACTTCATGTCAGTGTCTAATGTCATGTCAGTGACATGACAGATTCTGCCTCCCTGACCTTCATGAGGATGCAGAAAACACGCATGGGCAAACAGACGAGAATGAGGATTTCAAATGCAAGGAAAATTGGAAAGTGGAAAGATGAAGAGGACTGAGGAATGGAAGAGGGGGGATGGAGATGGCAAAGGCATAGACCAGCTGTCATGGCAGAGTGGCCACATTTTCCCTGAAGGTATGGGCAGGAGGTCAGGGGAGAGGCTGCCCTGTAGGGGGCACAGGGGAGCATGGAAGCCAGTGGTGGGAGGAAGATCTGGCCAGAGGGGAGGAGGGAATGTACAGGGACTGAGGCTCAGAGGGATCCCTGGCCTGAGCAGCTGTGATGCACAGGCAGGCTGGGGTGCAACTGACAGTAGGGGGCAGCAGCCCCTGGGGAAGGCTCATCATTGACAAGAGGGGAAGGTAGGACGTGGCTGAGAGGTAGGAGAGGCAGGAAGATTGTGGCCCCAGAGAAGTTTAGAGTGGGGCGGCTCTGTAATCCTAGCACTCTGAGAGGCCAAGGCAGGAGGATCATTTGAGCTTAAGAGTTCAACACCAGCCTGAGCAAGAGTGAGACCCCATCTGTACTAAAAATAGAAAAACTAGCCAGGCATGGTAACAGGCACTTGTAGTCCCAGCTACTGGGGAGGCTGAGACAAGAGAATCACTTGCACCAAAGAGTTTGATGTTGCCATGAGCTATGATGCCATGGCATTCTACCCAGGGTGACAGAATGAGATTCAGTCAAAAAAAAAAGTAGTTTAGAGAGGGGTCAGCATCCCAGGGGGAAGCAACAGTGTGGGCTTGGGCCAAAGTGGAAGGCATGGCAAGGCCCCAGGATGGACCTGCTAGTGTCTCCTGGGACAGGCACGTGTCAAAGGTCTTGAGAGTCAGTTCATGTTTCCAACAAATGGTGCTGGGAAAAGTGGATGTTCACATGCAAAAAAATGAAGTTAGACCCTTAACACACATGCAAAAATTAACTAAATGGGCTGGGCACAGTGGCTCACACCTGTAATCCTAGCACTCTGGGAGTCCAAGGAGGGTGGATTGCTTGAGCTCAGGAGTTTGAGACAGCCTGAGCAACAGTGAGATCCATGGCTCAGCACCTGCACAACAGTGGTTATAGAGCCAGCCACATACACCAAGGCTGGCAGGTTCGAAGCCAGCCCAGGCCAGCTGAAAAACCACCATGACTACTGCAACAACAACAAAAAAATAGCCAGGCATTGTGGCAGGCACCTGTAGTCCCAGCTACTTGGGAAGCTGAGACAAGAAAATCGCTTAAGTCTAAGAGTTTTAGGTTGCTGTGAGCTGTGATGCCACAACACTCTACTAGGGACAATATAGTGAGACTGTCTAAAAAAAAAAAAAAAAAAAAAGAGTGAGATCCTATCTCTACTAAAAATAAAAAAACTGAGACAAGAGGATCACTTGAACCCTAGAGTTTAAGGTTGCTGTGAGCTAGGATGCCACAGCACTCTACCAAGGGCGATAAAGTGAGACTCTGTCTCAAAAAATAAAAAATAAAAAAATTAACCAAAAATAAATTAAATACCTAAACTCAAGAACTAAAATGAAAAAGTTCTTAGAAGCAATCACTGGGGATAGTCTTGATGAAATAGAACTTGGCAACACTTTCATGGATATAGCATCAAAGCAGAGAGACAAAGAAAAAAATGATAAGCTCAACGCCTATAGCTCAGCAGCTAAAGTGCTAGTCACAGACACCAGAGCTGGTGGGTTCGAACCCAGTCCGGGCCTGACAAACAACAATGACAACTATAACCAAAAAAAAATAGCCAGGCATTGTGGCAGGCACCTGTAGTCCCAGCTACTTGGGAGGCTGAGGCAAAAGAATTGCTTAAGCCCAAGAGTTTGAGGTTGCTGTGAGCTATGACACCACAGCACTCTACTGAGGATGACTTAGTGAGACTCTGTCAAAAAAAAAAAAGGCTCGGCACCTGTGGCTCAAGCGGCTAAGGCGCCAGCCACATACACCTGAGTTGGCGTATTCGAATCCAGCCCGGGCCTGCCAAATGACAATGATGGCTGCAACCAAAAAATAGCCAGGCATTGTGGCGGGCGCCTGTAGTCCCAGCTACTTGGGAGGCAGAGGCAGGAGAATTGATTGAGCCCATGAGTTGGAGGTTGCTGTGAGCTGTGATGCCAGGGCACTCTACCCAGGGTGACAGCTTGAGGCTCTGTCTCAAAAAAGAAAAATTAAAAATATCTGGTAGATGGGGCTGGGGAGAGGGATTGGTAGGGGATAGTTGCTGATCCAGTTCAACTGAGGGCATCCTGGGAGGAAGGGAAGGGTGGGCATGCATGTGTGCACTCGGCCTCCCAAGTAACTGGGACTACAGGCACCCGCCACAATGCCCCGGCTATTTTTCTGTTTTGCAGTTCGGCTGAGGCCAGGTTTGAACCTGCCACTGTCGGTATATGGAGCCAGCGCCCTACTCAATGAGCCACAGGTGCTGCCCGAGAGACACTATCTTAAAAAAAAAAAAAATCCTTCCCTTGAAAAAAGAATTTAAAAAAAAGAATTAAGTTCTGACACGTGCTACAACATGGATGAACCTTGAAAACATCATGGTAAGTCAAATAAACCAGAAACAAAAAGATAAATATATGATTCCACTTATATGAGGCAACTAGAATGGTGAAGTTCATAGAGACAGAAAGTAGAATGGGGTCACCAGGGGCCAGGGAGCAAGGAATTGGGGAGGTGCTGTTCAAGGTTACAGAGGTTCAGATTGTACAAAAACATGAATGCACTTAATGCTACAGAACTGTACACTGAAAAAGATTAAAAAATAAAATGGATGTTATGTATGTTTTATCAAAATTAAACAACAAAAAAGAACCAGCATGGTGTACCCCCAAATAATACAGAATTAGAAAGGAGGGTGCTTAAGAGAGAAGGGAAAACCAAAGCAGCCAGGCCAGAGCCACAGCCTGAGGAAGGGTCTGCAGAGAGGAGCAGAGCTGGAGAGGAGCAGTCACTCCCCAAAAGAGGGTCAGGGTTAGGAAACCACCCAGGAAGAAGGCAGTGCTGGGACAAGGTCCACACGAGGGGGAGACCACAGCCGACAACATAGCAAAACTAAGATTTTGGAGACGTGCTAGGGAGTCAAAGAACCAAAAGGGAATGATGAGGGTCAAGGAGCAGGTGAACCAAGAGCCCATGTGGGGTCTGGTGGGGAAGTGGAGATGGTCAGGGCAAGGATTGGGGTGAGGTGAGCATGGGGCAGGGGCAACCTGGGAGAACTTGGGTCAAGAGAGGACAAGACAGAAGGGGGGTCTCTGGTTGACAGAAGGTGGGGGCTGTGAATGAGGAGAAATTGGTGAGGGCCCCAGCCAGCTGGGCAAGGGGTGGGAGCAGGATGAGGTCTCTCCTGTGGGCAGAAAGGCCCAGAGGAACCAGAGAGAGACAGTGCAGCTCCTATGGGCTGGAGAGCAGGCCTGGGAAGGCTGAGGCTCAGGATGAAGGAGAAGACAGGGGCCACAGCAAGGCAAGGCACAAGCAACCACCTGTTCTGGGGGAAAGAGAACTACACTGCCTTGATCCCCTTTAGGGCCAGAGTGTCATTCTAATCAGGGATTCCCTTGCAACAGCTGGAGGGGAGTGGGATGGAGAGAAGACCCTTGGACTGAAGGCACCACCAGAAAGTCAGGGCATTGGAAGGGGTGGCATATCAGCAGCACTGGGCGAAGGCTCCTTGCAGGAAGGACCCATAGGGAAGAAGGGCCTTGCAGTAGTGGAGGAGGGGGTGACGGCAGAGGGCACCCTAGAAATGAATCAGAGAACCGTGGCCAGGAAGGGAGAGCAGGGAGGCAGGGAACTGATGGGAGAAGGGAAAGGGGTGAGGCAGGCAGGGGAGGAGGCGGGAGATGTGAGGTTAGATCAGCAGGGTTAATAGTTGGGGGTGGAGAGGGTACAAGGGAGGAGAGAACCCCAGGGAGTGGACGGTGGGGAGAGTAGGGGTGGGGCTGAGAGAGTCACAGGAAGAATCTCTGGTCTCAGAAGACCCAAACCCCCCACACTTGAGGGTCAGGAGCAGCCACAGTCCCCACAGCAGCAGGACAAAGTGCCAGCTCCTGGTCACGAAAAAAAAGGCTCCTAACTCCAGGTACAGGGGCCCCGGAGCTGAGAACATGCTGACTCCGCGGAGAAGATAGGGCTGTGAGGGACCTGAGAGCTGGCCCCCGACACTGGGGAAAACGGTTACCCGAGCAGCAGAACGCGAAAGGCACTCGAACGTCATTCAAAGGAGCAACCCCAGAGGAAACTCAGGAACCTCGGGGCAAGAAGGACCAGGATGTCTGAAAAGTAAGAGAAAGGCACCAGAGCACGGCGCGACCAGAAGAAAATGCAGCGGGGCAGGGGGTGTTGTTGAGTCAAAGGGAAGAGGGGCTGTAGGGGGTTGGGAATGAACGATCCCGAAAAGGACTGAAAAGAGGTTGGAAAAGCAGGAGTGAGGTGTGACGGGGCCGAGCCGAGTCCAGCTCCTTCCCCTACCCGCTCCGCCACTTCGCCACACCCCTTCTGTGTAGCGCGACACTCGCTGCCACCCACCCAGACCCCTGGAAACACTCCCCGGCTCCGGCTCCGCTGAGGACCGTCGGAAACTCCACTCACCAGTAGCGGCCCCCAGGCGTACCAAAAGGGCAGCGTGGGCCAGGAGCGTCAGCACACAGCCCACCTCTATGGGCCCCAACTTAGCCACCATAGCGGCCACTCCCGCTGCCGCAGCGCCAGCTGCAAATACAGATGACCCGCGCAGGCGTCCGCGCACTCCCCTGGCTTCTCCTCGCCCCGCCCCACCTTCGCCGCTCAACCAATGAACTGAACACCGGCACCGACGCCGCGGAACTTCAGGCCAATCCAGAGCGAGAAGTAAGCGCTACACACGCTGGAAAGTTCTGAAGCTAGAAAAGGGGCAGGTGGGCGCCGCCCAACGCAGCGAGCGGCTCTGAGTTATCGAGGGCACAGCCCCAAGCTGATGAGTCCCGCCGCTGCCCTGCCGCCCTTCCCTGCTTCAGCCACCACCCCATGCCCCGCACGCCCACCGCAAGCAGAGCTGGTCTCTCCAAGCTCCTCCAGACGGCCAGGCCGTCCTCGGCCTCTGCTGGTTCCTTCTGGGACAAACTTAAGAGAGCGCGCGAGGTTGCTCCCCCAAACACATTCCGCTCGACCCGCACAGAGTTACTGGCAATGTAATCAGTGACCAGATTCTCAGACCTATTTGCAGATTACAGCCACCTCTGGCTCTCAGAAGCACCTCCCCGAGTTGAATCGCTCACAAGTCAAACACCTCAGGTGTTTCAGCTTTTTTATTTTTTTAATTTTAAGTCTGTTTCAGCTTTTAATCTCCTCTTTGACTGGAGGCCGGGTCTCCTTTCCTGTAGCCACATCCTGTATGTGTCCAAACTCTCCCAGTTCAGCCCCTAGGTGATCACAAGCCTAAAAAGGGGCTCCCCAAGGTCCACTCTGACAACAAGCTTTCCCCAGACTCCTTTTCGCCACCTGCCTTAGGGTCTGCAAGGACAACCTGCACTTCTCTCACCACACCTACCCCCTCTCCCCTGTTTCTCTTAACAGCGTCATCCTCCTCCATCCTTTCTGATTTCTCCTGTCCCCTGCTTCTCTAAGACTCAAAGTCGGCTCCGTCACCCTTTTTCACTCCCTAAGTTCAGGCTTTCCTCTACCTTCCACCTGGAACACTGCTCAGGCCCAGTTATTACCAGAGTATTCCAGGCCACCCACAGTGCCCCATTAAGGAATTTAACACATAACACCCACAGCTGCCATGACATACATTCTGGTATTAACCCCCATTTCTCTGACTTCTCCCCAGGATGGCCTCCCTGATCTCCTCAACCCGTCCCCCCAGGATGCCACTGCTTCAACAGTCTCCCTCCTCCAGACAGACTACTGTCACCTGTACCTTCTAACCCAGCAGACCTCACCTCATCCTAAAATCTTCCCAGTCAAGTCCCCTTTCGTGTTATCTTGTCTTCTTCTACTGTTAAAGTTATAGGAGTTAATTCCTGCATACATCATTCACGAGCAAAGTCCTGGAACCCTCCATCTTCTACAGAGGCAGGCAGTGAAGACAGCCAACCACAGACCACATACACTTGTGAGCCAAAAGAAAGTTTGAAGTTATTATTTAGGAAACAGCAAGAAAAATCCTAATATGGTTTTCTTTTAGCATCACTGAATAAGTGCTTCTGACCTGATGCTGTTCTACCTTTGCCTATTACTGATTACACT
>CAUYRH010023003.1:0-33814 GCA_963574655.1 Perodicticus potto | reverse complement strand
GATACCTCTAGTTTCATTCTTTTTGCCTAAGATTTTTTTGGTTATTCAAGCTCTTTTTGGTTCAATATGTAGCATATTTTTTTTTTTTTTTTTTTTTTTTTTTTAGATCTGTGAAATATGACAGGTATTTTCATGGGAGTTACATTGAATCTGTAAACCACTTTCAGTATTATAAACATTTTAAACAATGTTTAGTCTTTCAATCCATGAGCATAACATGTTTTTCTATTTTTTTCTGTCATCTGCTATTTCTTTCCTTGGTTAAGTATATTCTTAGGTATTTTGTTTTCTTTGTAATTATTGTGCATGGCATTGAGTCTTTGATTTGAGTCCCAGACTGAGTGTTATCAGTGTATAGGAATGCTACTGATCTGTGTATATTGATTTTGTAACCTAACACTTTTCTGAATTTATTTATCAATTCTAGGATTCTTTTGGTGGAATCTTGCAGGTTTTCTAAATATAAGATTGCTTCTTCAGCATAAAGTGATAGCTTTACCTCTTTCCCAGGTTAGACACATTTATTTCTTTCCCTTGCCTGATTGCTCTAGTTAGGACTTCTACCACTACATTGAAAAGAAGTAGTGACAGTGGGGACTCTGGTCTTATTTCAACTCATCTTAGACAAAGCTCTCCATACCTCATTGCTGATTATCAGTATGGTCACTTTCAAAGTAATCCCCTTAGGAAGCTATGTACCAAAGCCAATGCCTATGTCACCCTTCAAAGTAATTTTGGAACTCTTTTACTGGAATGCCTATCAGAACTCTTGTTGTATAAGATCTGACAATTAAGTTAGAGTACTTATCTTAGTAAAAGTACAATTTTTCTCATTGCTGAGTATCAGTATGGTCACCATCAAAGTACTCCCCTTGGCCATCTGGTAACCATCTAGTATATATATTGCTTATATTTTCTGCTTAAATGATCTATTCAGTTCTGTCAGTGGAGTGTTGAATTCCTAACAATTATAATACTGTTGTTTATCTCTTTGCTTTGATCTAGTAAGTAGGGTTGCTTTATGAATTTGTGCACTCCTATGTTAGGGCCATAAATACTTAGGATTGTTATGACTTCTTCTTGAATTTCCATTATATAAGGATCATTTGTCTTTCTTTTTTTATTAATTTCCTCTATACGTATACATGTGTTTATTTGGTTTCCACTTTTTGACTTCACAAAATTAAAAAGGCTTAAAATTTAATGACAATAACAACGTTTAAGATAAGGACTAGAAACAAAAACCTCGTAAAGAACAAGCAAAGATTAAGTACATTCAGAAAAGAAATCAGATGATTGCTGCAATTAAATATTGAGCAATAATAACAATAATGCAAAAAAAAATAACATTCACATTGTCAAATAAGAGTATGTCTATCATAGAATGCTTTGACTCTGAGGTTCATTATGGAGTCATCAGTTAACTACTTATTATTTTTTTTCCAAAGTCTCAAAAAATAGACAATGAATATTTATGAATAAAAAATAAAAGATAATTTCAAAGATATTTCTTCTTTTTCTATTGTCTATCCGATTTGGCATGATCTGCTTTTTTTTGAAAGTATCATTTTGTCTTTCTTTAATATTATTGATTCAAAGTCAACTTTATGTTACATGAGAATGGCTACACCTGCTTTATTTTTGTTTTCATTTGCATGAATTATTTTTTACATCCCTTTACCTTGAGTCTATATGCATCTTTGTGGGTTAGAAATGTTTCCTGGAGACAGCAGATACTTGGCTTATAATTTTTCACTTATTCACCCAGACTGTTCATGTTGATAGAATTGATGTGTGGGATGCTTTTCTGTTAATTGTGTAGGGTAGTACTTTATTGCTTTGTCTTACCTCTTGTGTTTATCTGAGCTCTGAGCTTTATCCTTTGGGTGGTTTTACTCTGGTGGCTGTTTTGCTGATCTATCTATAAGGTAGTTCTGAGTATTTCCTGAAGTGCAGGTCTGGTTTTGATAAACTTCCTCGATGTTTCTTTTCTGGAAAATTCTTTATTTCTTTTTCATATTTGAAGATTAGTTTTGCAGTATACAAAACTGTAGTCTGGCTATTGTTATGTTTAAGAAGACTGAAGATGAGTCCCAGTCCCTTCTGGTTTATAAGGTCTCTGTTGAGAAATCTGAAATTATTCTGATGGGTTTTCCTTTGAAAGTTACTTGATAGTTTTGCTTCATGGACTGCAGAAGTTTCTCCCTCATGTTGACTTTGGCCAGGGTAATATGTCCCTTGGTAAATAAATGTCTTTTTGCCTCAAATCTCTCATGTGTTTGTTAAACTTCTTATACTTGAATGTTGAAATCTCCAGCAAGACCAGGGAAGTTTTCCTCAATTATTCTCTCAAATAGCTTTTCTAGCCCCTGTAAGTTTCCCTCTTCACTCTCAGGGATACCTATGATTCTTATATTTGTATGTTTTATGTATTCTCATATTTCTTATAGGCTTGTTCATTCCACTTAATTATTTGTTTTTTAATAATGACTTAGTTAATTAAAAAAAGTTGTCTTTAAGCTCTGAAATTCTTTTTTATGCCTGGTTTTATTTATTGTTAACACACTTTCCACTGTGTTTTGTATTTCTTTTAAATAATTTTTCATTTCTAAAAGTTCTATTGGTTTTTATTTTTAATATATCTATCTCTTCAGTGAATTTTTCATTAATTTCCTGAATTGTTTTTCTTTTCTTTTCTTTCTTTCTTTTTTTTTTTTGAGTTAGTTTTCATTTCTTTTTCAGGTATTTTACAATTCATATTTGGAATTATTTATCAGTTTTGCTAATATTTTCATTTTGGTTGGTATCCATTACTAGAGAACTGGTGTTCCCTTTGGGAATATCTTTTTTCTCTGATTTTTTCACACTTCAGGTTTTTTTCAATGACTTCTTCTCATTTGGGACAGATGTGACTTCTTATTTTTGCCATTTCTTTTGTTTAGATGGGATTTTTATTTTCTTTCCCCCTCACTCATAAGGGAGTGTTCATAGTATATGTTAAGTAAAATCTTTTGGCTTTTCATGGGTACTTCGATGGGGGTCTATGTTCCAGATGGATGCCTTGCTAATAAACATCCTAAATGTGGTTGTTCTCTTAGTTGATATGTAGGCTGTAGCAATGAGGAGTGAGCTATGTGTGTTGGCAGATTCCCTGTCTCTTATTAATAAGAGAGGATTAAGCTCTTTGATATCTTTTCTCTTTCCCTAGCCTGTGCTCTTAACAGTGTGAATTATATTAGCACACCCAAATTAACCTCTGAGATAGTAGGTGGGGCTTGTGCATGATTGAGTCAGTAAATGCTGTAAAGAGCTGTGCAAATTAACCTCCTTGTCAGTAGGTGGTGCTTATTGGAATGAAAAAGCTGCAGTGTTGTTTCTGAGACGTGTGACCAGCTCTAGTCTCTCAGAAGGAGCACTCAAATTCCCCAGGAGGTGGTTGGGCCCTGGAACATCCAGGTGAGTCTCTATTCTCCATCATAGCAGAGGCGGGTTGGAAGCGAGGCTGGGTCGGGTTGGTTTAGGTGAACCTGCCCTCTGACTCCATAAACACTTTTAAGGTAGACGTTTGGGTGAGAGTCAAAGATGTGCTCCCAGCCTTCTGGGAAAAATGACCATGGAGGGGCTGAGGTGACCCCATTCATCTAGATAGTCTGCTTATAGGTGATACATGCTATTTCCAGTTAAGATGGGGTTATATGAGGATAAAACCATCATAAATTGAAAAATTATAGTTTGAATATTTATATTTTCGACTTTCAGTGGTTTTATTGGATGTATTCCCATCGTAGATCAAGGTGCATACCATGTGTGACTCAGTTTGCATCATCATAAAGTAATAAAATAGTATGTTGAATCACTGTAACTCAAAGATCATCTATATATTTTAACCCATAAACAAATTGAGGGAAATATAGAACTATGACGAAAATAATCAATCCAAAAAAGAGAAACAAATGAGAGAAAGAGAACAATGAAGAAATAAGACATTAAAAACACACAAAGAGAAAACACAAAATCAGTAAATAAATTAAATCAAAATACATAAAGAATTATATTAAATAACATCATTTTCAGCAGCATGAGTGGAAGTGAGGAATATTAGAACGCTATCCTAAGTGAAATATCTCAGGAATAGAAAAACAAACATCACGTGCTCTCACTGTTAAGTGGGAACTAAATAACTGGTGCACCTGGTCATTAAGTGGGGAAAGATGGATGGAATTGAAAAATATAAACATACCTATCAGGTATGATGCACGCTATTCTGTTGAGAGGCACATTAAAAGCATAACTTCAGCATTATATAATTGTGTCCCCTAATATTCTGAACTAAAAACTATATAATATAATTTAAAAATTGGTTGCACTTACATCACAGAAACCCACTGATCAGTCTAAACATTAGCAAAAGTAAGAAAATCAGACATTTGGGTTTTTTTTTTACATAATGTAATGTCAAGCACACAGTACTACCTATGCCTTACACTTGATGGACAAACAAAAAATGACATTTAATCTGAGAAGCTTTTAGATTTAACTGACATTTTTCAGAAAAGCATATTAAATGATAACCACAAAGGTAGAGTTAGTCAAATATAATGTGAAACGTTATATCGGACAAATGATCCAGATTTTTAAATAAATAAATGGTACCTAAAAGAAAAGAATACAGAAGAGAGTCTGTTTTAGCCTGTAACAGATTAAAAGAGACAGTAGAGACATATCAAATAATTATAATGTATAAAAGTTGAAACCTTTAAGTCTTTTAGGAAAGACAGTTGAAATATCCCTCCAAATATCCATCAATATTTGTAAAACTCAATATATGTCATTGAGTTCATAGGGAATTTAGTTGGATTTCTTGATTTTCATAAAAAGATGGCTGGGTAACATTCCATGGGGTGTGTGTGTATAACATATTTTTTTCTTAGAGTTTTTTAGTCTATGTTTTATTTGTCTTGATTTTTTTTTTTTTGAGACAGAGCCTCAAGCTATTGCCCTGGGTAGAGTGCTGTGGCATCACAGCTCACAGCAACCTCCAATTCTTGGGTTCAAGCAATTCTGCTTCTGCCTCCCAAGTAGCTGGGACTACAGGCACCCGCCACAATGCCCGGCTATTTTTGTTGTTTGGCAGGCCTGGGCTGGATTCGAACCTGCCAGCTCAGGTGTATGTGGCTGGCCCCTTGTATGTGGCTGGCCCCTTAGCCACTTGAGCCACAGGCGCGGAGCCTATTTGTCTTGATTTTAATTATTCAAATATGTTTCATCACACCCACATCTACCTGTTACAACTACTAAACAAGAAAAATAGGCTGACAGTTGCTATAAGGTAAACACTCTCCATAACAGGAGAGGGTCTGAAACCCTTCCTGGATTTCCTTCCACCGAGAAGGGTGAAGCATAGGAAATAATTTTTTTAACTGTATAGATTAAAAAAAGAAAAGGAAAAAAAGTCTTGAAACCAAGAGGATAGTGTAAATTCTCTTTTGAAAAATTGTGGTTTATAACACACTTAGCCCAACCATATTTCTCTTTTAAAATGTCATAAAATATTTTTCCACTTGTAAGGCACATTCTATTATTCATTTCAACTTAAAAATTTCACATACAGAGGCTGATACTTTTGAATTTAAGCAGTCAAGTGTATAGCCCACAATGTAGATGTTTTTGGATTCTTCTACATTTACTGAGCTCAAAAATCAATTCTTTTTCTTTTCCAATTTGATATCAGCCCATCAAAGCGTAGTCCTGATGGTGTAATACACCGATGGGCAACTCTTGAATGAATGATAATTAAATTTCTGGGTCCCATTTAAAGGTTTTTCCTTAAAGGATCTCCGAATACTGTGGAATCTCTCGAAGTTCTATTGTTTTCTTTCTACAACAAATGCAGGCATTCCTTTTTGTCCCCTGCCCCTGCTCTTTCTATACACTGGGGTCATGTCAATGCTTCTCCAATCTGTAGCCTCCCATGATTTTAAAAGGCAGGGTTCAAAAGAAGAATGGCCTCTAGTGATTTTTAAAAGGCAGGATTCAAAAGGTGAACATATAGTGTGGACTCTCCTACAATGCTGATGGTAATAGCAATTTTGCTGCCTATCTACTATGACAAATCCTTCTTCATGAAGGTGATAGATTTGCTTAGTCTTGATCTCAGTACGCTGGTACTATTTTCTGCAACAGTATGAGATCTTGATTTCGTTTGAGCTACACAGAGATCTACCCATACTTATTTCAATTCACATATAAACTGCTATATTTCTGTGAGTAAAGACATCTACCTAGATTTGTATTATTTTTCTTTCATTTGGGGAAGCAACTATTACAATATGCCTTTTGAGTGTACCAAGTAATTTCAAGGCTTTGATTAAATACACTGATATCAAAAAGTATCTATTTTAGTAGTATCTATACCCTTTGGGACATTTAAAGAGTCAAAACTGTAATTGCTTTTGGTAATCATATTTGTTTTGTAATTCTTAAGATAGAAGGTGTGATAATATTTAGGAAGCAGGGAGCAATTTGGGGCTTGCTTTAGGCAATTTTTTCCCATGTAAATTATTGAAAGAGGACTGGGTAACAATAAGATGATTACTATAAAATAGTTGATAACATCATAATAAATGAGAAAACATTTGATTATCTTTGTATTTCCTTCATACCATTCTATAGATTGTGTATGGGTGCAATTAGGTAGATGATTATATGAAATTGTCACCTTTTCAAAAAAATTTCTCAAATATATTTAATACAGATTCAAGATAGGCTTCATTTGTGTGGGTGTGACTATGAGGGGAGAAAATATTGGACACACTACAAAAGAAAACATTTCTGAACAGCCCCATAAATGCTCAGATGGGACAAACAGTAAGATCTTTATCCATTTTCAAATTCTGAAAGACCGTTTCTCAGCTCTTGTAAATGGGAGAGTTGAAAGAGTTTATTTTGGGTTGAAAAAACTTCCTGCAGAGGGCAGCCCAAATACAAATAAACTGAGGGGCCAAGTGCATTTCAGCACTCAGATTCTCCTGTGGGCTTAGCAGTTGAAGATGAAAATAGTTCAGATTGTATATGATACCAGCACATTGTACCCCTTGATTGCACTAATGTACACAGCTATGATTTAATAATAAAAGCAATTATAAAAAAAAAGAACGATCAGGCATACTTCAGGATCCATTTACAACTGAATACTGGCTGAACATGATGGACACAATCATCTGAGGCAATGTATAAAGAACAGAGTATTTCTGGATGACTTGCTGGTTTTTGCAGTCATTTTTGGAAGTGGAAAGGTTAATAATGATATTTATACCGCTGCATGAGTTATTTTTGACATTTTATTATTTTGGAATATAGAACACAAATGTGCCCTTACCATTTTGAAGAGGTATTGCTCATATACATCATGGGGAAATGTTAGAAATTTGTTGCAAATAAGACATGATCCCTTCTTACAACTTTAAGCCCAACAGCAAGATCTGACACGCTGAAACTTTGATTCCTGATTTTGAAGTGAGAAATAAAACTGGGTTATGTGAACTCAGTTCACAAGAAATTATGACTTTCCAGTACCTGACTGTCAGGTCTAGGTCACCTGGATTGAGGTGCTGTATCCTAAAACTGTGTGGATAGAAATGGCCCACCGTTTGCTCTGATGTGGTGTATTCTTTCCAAACTCCATGAGGTCATGAAACATATGGCTTCCCTCTGTGGGGAAAGGAGAGCCCAGGGAGCCACCTAGTTGCACAATAATATCCTCAAATTAGAAGTATCATTTGCATTACTTGCTGCATGAAACCTAGTGAAAATCGCTGGAAATGAACTTTGCTAAGTATAAGATATCATTCTTAAATCTGGACCTGTTCTTGCCATCTAGACTAAATGGAGACTCCAGTTTCCAGAAGAGTAGATGGAGTAATGGTAAAAAACACTTCCCTTTGCCTTGCTGGGTTTTGGATCCAGAAGAATTCTGGGTCTCCAACCCTTTTAAATTTTGAATGACAGTGAGTTTCCATTCCCGTAAATTTCCCTTGATTGCTTGAACCTGGAGCCATTCGTCCTTAATCTTTCTATTCATATATTGATTCCTGTATAGAAACCAGGACTTAGGATTTCAAATTTAAAAGGCTTGAAACATTGCAATCACCGTGCCATGGGAGTCAAGTCCATCTCACAGACCACTGTGTTCTCACAGTGTCCACTGGGCCTTAAACTCTTTATTGGATAAGGCATTCAATAAAGAGTTTGAGGCTCTTTATTTCCACCACATCCAGAAAGTTTGGTGTAGTTAGAATTTGAACAGGAGTTGGTTTTTAAACTTTTCGTTCAGACACTTCTAAGGAAAATGTCAACTAAAGAAGGCTGTCTATGTGTTTTTCTTGATAGTTTCACTATAGTACATCTGAAGACCACTGACATTTATTGATAACCACCCTCTGACTGATTTATTGGAGCAGAGATAGCTATCCAACTACTAGTTTTCTTTTCTCACTAACTCCCTTAATTATCTCTAGGTACTACAGAATGGCACATAACTAAACATTATCAAAGAGTTTTACAGCCCTAGGTCTGCTATTACTGTGTGTTATAGTCTGCTGTAATCATTCTAATGGTCTAAGATGTTGCAACTAATTTACCCAAGGCCTGAACACTAGAAGTGCCTAAATTGTCTTAGAGTTTTATTCTTCATCCAGCCATTACCATGAAGGAGGATATATTACTCCTCATTTCTCTACAAGTGTCAGTGCAAATTCAACCATCAAACAAAAGTTGGACCTAAAAGCTTTTAGATTACAGTGATTATTATAGATTTTACATGAGATAAAAATGTAATTGCACTATTTCCTTTATTCTTTCTTTCATTTTTTCCCCCTTCCACTGCACATTTTAGATTTTCCTGCTTGACTGCCAGGTCAGACCCAGCACACAAAGACATTGGTCATAGGGCTGTGTAGCTGGAGGGTTCTTTTTCATAAGAAATACAATATGTGGAATTTCTCTTCAAAGTGGATCACAAAGCTCCCATTGCCATTTTCATATTTAAAGTCTTTTATATCCACATAAACTCATACATTACCTATAAAAGCATAATACTCCCAGCCAAGTGTACAGTGACAGAGAACAAGCTGAAGCAGCCATCCTTTGTGGGACAGTGCTGATACTTTTTTCACTAGCTCCTTTTTCTTTTTCCACATTCATCTATTCCTTTTAATTCTTTGACCTTCTATTTTTTCCTTCCTCTCTCCTTTCCTATCCTCCCTTTCTATCTCTATCACTCCTTAATTCCTTCTCTTCTTTCTCTCCAGAGTTAGAGATTTTGCCCATCCTCTCATCATTTTCTTCCACATACATTCTCTGATTTGTAGTTCTGGTGATGCTCATATTATAAAATTAATCCTCTGCTTAATAGGATATGTTTATAAATTATTTGTCTGTGAATAAATATTGCCCTAATTATTAAAAATGTCCTGTCGGGAATGTTGGACTTTTGCACATGCCCGGAGAAGAAGTGCTGCGGGGATTTAGGTTAGTGTGCCCTCACTTCCCAGAATGAAGCAGACGTTAATTTTAACCTCATTTGCCATTTGCTAAGTCTATGGCTTTGATCTAGGTTTCATGCTCTTGGTCCATATTTCTGATTTATCAAGTGGAAAAATCTTAGATCTTAACTCTTAGAATTGTTGTTACATGACAATACATGCAAAATATTAACAGTTTGCATAGAGTTTGACTACTCAATGAGCACTGAACAAATGGATATTATGTTTTGATATCCCTAATGTAATGATGTATGGCAGAAATGGCTGCCTCCTCCTGTCCATTTCCCCTTAAGTTTATCTGAGAACAATCACTGGCTTGCCTTGCAAAATGTGTTGCCATTTTTTCTAATAAAAATGGATATGTTTTGGTGTCATTTCTGGGAAGTGTCCTTAAATAGAGGAGGAATACTGTATTTATTCTCTCATTTGCTTTCTGAAATGCTTGTATGGTGGCTGAAGCCTTAGCGGTCAGTCATTTGTGGCCATTAAAGATGAGAATCTTTTCCTGGGAAGGCGAAATGGAGCAAGCTGGTAACGTGTGATTACCTGTAATAGTCCTGAATTGCCTACATTATATAAGACAGATCAGCCTTTATTACGTCCAAACTACTTTTTATTTTTATTTTTTTTTTCTTTGCAGTTTTTGGCCACGGCTGGGTTTGAACCCGCCACCTCCAGTGTATGGGGCCAGCACCCTACTCCTTTGAGTCACAGACGCCGCCTTCCAAACTACTTTTTATTGGAGTCTTTTATTCCATACAGCTGAATCTAATTCTAACTGATGTGCCAAAGTTTTCCTCATCCCCATTTCTACCCTAGATGCCCTGACTGCGTACCTGAGTTTCTAGAATTATTCATATTTCCCACTCTATCAGTTTCTACATGTTCCTCTTTCCTGTCAATAGAGAATGTTTTTGAGTTGGGATATTACTGTTCTTTTCTGTTTGCCACTTTTTCTTTAACCAGTTCATGCTGACTTCTGGGATCTGCTGTATTTCTGTTTATTTTGACCCATGTCCTATTCTGCACCAAGTAATACAAACACCCTTGACTATGGGGTCCTGCTGGTTTACTTGAAACCATTTCGTTGATATTTCTCACTGTCAACAAAAATTCTAGACCTTAATTCTTCAAAGGTTTTGAATTTCATATTTGTTCCCCTGCTTTTTTCTTTTTTTAAATTTAGTTTATCACTACTTTCTTTCTTCTTTCTTCTCTTTATTTCTGTTATCAACAATATTTTCCTACTGGTATGGCCTTTGCTCACCATTAGCAATCTACTCCTTATTATATATTCAAAATAAAATACTGAACATCTTCATTTACATATATTTTATGATGTAACTGACATCTGACAGTTTAATCTTCCTTAGTACTTCTAGTGAAAATGCCCTTTAGAATTAGAAGGAGAAAAATTTCACCTAATTATAGTAGTTTACATATGCAAATGTTATGAAATTTAATAATCATGTTTCCCTAGAAATGATGAACAAAGCCACATGTGTTTTAAGAGGATCATAAATCTTATTGATTAAGTTACTGTCCTCAGTCATTTACTGTAAAGAAATTGTAGTCATTAGACTTCTAAACTTTAACTTGGCTTATTTCCTACAATGATATTTTTGTCTTTAAGGTTTGGACTTTGATCATAATGAAGAAATCAATTTAGGGGAATTTAGGGAAAATAAGCACTAATCAAATGCCCCCTGATTCTTGAAAATTGTTTTTCTCTTTGGTTTGAATTTCACACCTTATTTCTATGGACTCATCTACATTGAAAATAATATTTAATATATATTAGGAATAAGGAAAGTGATGCATAAATACTCAGGTTTAGATGAGTAAACAAAATAACTAAAATGAGAAAATACTTCAATTAATCACCCAGCCTCATGAAACTTAGCCTATCATTCTTGCTAAGGGAAATAAAAGTTTGTGCCATTCAACAAAGCAGAAACAATTAGGGAGAACTTGACATTGGCATTGAAATGTTTCACTGAACAAAAAAAAAAAGAATAAATATGAGAATAATAGAAGTTTAGTTGTCCAGGAAAAAGTTCAAAAGTGGATTGTTCAGTATAAATTAAAACTCATCGGCAAGGTCTCATGTTTTCAGGGTGTATTAGAATTGACAAAGTACATACACACCGATTTTCTCAATATAAAGCATGCGAAGACCAAGAGGAAGGTATAACATAAATACTCTTATTTCTATTACACTGATTTAGAGCATGACGCTCAGAGAAATAAAATTTGGCATTAAGAAGTGACAACTGAGACCAGAGAATTAGATCCAGGCTCTCAGACTGAACCACAGAGCCTCACCACCCTAGACTGCACAGTCAACTGAAGGAGTCAGTCTGCCCACACAGAGTGCTATCATTTGAAGGGGAAAGTCAATTGCACTGGAAAGCAGGACAAGGATCAGCGGGTGGAAATTACATGATGATGATTTTCCCTCAATTTGAGGAAGAACTTTCCAAGAATTAGAGCTGTCTAACCAAGGAACAATCTACCTTGTCAATTAAATGAACAGCCTGTCCCTGAAGGCATTTAAGCTGAAGCCAGTAGACCATTTCTCAAGAGAAAGATTACTTCATGGGTGGCACAAATAACATATAAGACTTTATCTGATGTAAAGATTCTGTGGATGGGGCAGGATGACATTTGGAGGAGATGATCCATATTCCTGGACTTGAGAGTCTTCAGGTCATATCTAGGCAACTCTGACCTGTTATGAAACCAAGCAGAAGCTCCCTTTAGGCAGATTTTCAGTTCAATTGGCACATCTAGTGTAGTTGAACTTGATAGACTGGAGCTCAGCCTTCTAAAGTGTTTAACATTTATGTCCTATTATTGACACTCTTGAAAACATTGTTATTTCTGGAATCATCAGATATGAATATTTCCATTACTGAAATTGCTCCTTAAACTATGCTTTTGGGTTTCCTTTAAAGCTTTAAGTATTCTCAATTTAACACACCAAAATCGTTAGTATAGAGGTAGGGGGCTGGGGAGGAAACTGGAGAATAATTTTAATCTCAGTAAAATGAAATTTCAGAATTTGAGCATGGAATTATGCATTCCTAAAAGGGAATCCAGCTCTCCCTTTGCCCACCCATGCTTTTCTCACTTCTGTGCTACTTTGAAGCATACAAATTTCCCTACTTATCTTGTGCATTTCCAATCACAAGTTATTTTTTCAAAGAAAATTTTGTTCTCTGAAGGAAATTGTATGCCATATCTGAAAATCAAACTTTTAAGGCTTTTCATAGGAGAAATCTTCATGCTATTTTCCATAGCAGCAGCATTATTTTATATTCCTCCTACAAGTTTTCATTTCATTGATGGATATCTAATTATTAGGATGATTTTTTATTTCCTATTCTGTCTCTTTAAGCAGTTAACTAATTGTTGGTTTCATTCAAAATGTCAAATTTATTGACATGAGACTGTATATAGGAGCTGCTTATTTTTATGGGTATAGAACTAGTTGTACATACATATATATGTAGTGTTCAATAGGTGTATGTACATTTAAAATTTCTCATTTTTTCCTGATCAATCTTGACAGTAGTTTTCAATTGTTTCAAAGAACTAACACTTGACTCTGATTGCCATTATTCTTCAGGTTTTGGGGAGATTTCTTTGTGTAATTGATTAGCAGCTTAATTTCAATGCAGTCATACATACTCTAAATGATTTAAATATTTTGAAATTTGATGTGGCTTTTTTTTTTGTTGTTGTTCTTGTTTGGCAGGCCCTGGCTAGGATCGAACCCACCACCCTAGGAACACTGGGCTGGCACTCTAATCATTGAGCTATGGCTGCTCAGCCTGATGTTGCTTTCTTGTGGTACAACACGTGCTTGTCTTTGGAAAATATTCCATGCATGTGTGAAAATATTGTGGACTATTTTTGCTATGTGCAGTGATCTTTACATGTCTATAAGATGAAATTTATTTTCAGGTCTTTTTTATTCTCATGAATTTTATTGTTTTTCAATCATTTAGGATATAGGTGATAAGAGTTACAGTCTCCCTTAGAATTACGGGTTTGTCTATTCTTCTATTTTTGGTATACGCACTTTGAGCCTCTCTTAATGTGTTGCCATGTAGAAATAAAAGCCGTATCTTCCCAGAGCATTGATCTTTTTGGCATTAAGACATGTCCTTCTTTATTTCTGGTAACATTTCCTACATTAAATACCACTTTGTCTGATATTAGTTGTTAATATATGAATCTTATGTATTTTCCCCACATTTCACATTTAAATTTTCTGTCATTATATTTAAAGATTAATTTAGGTAAACCACACAGTTTTAAAAGTACAGAATTTAATTGAAATATTCAATTGATTTACATAAATGTAAGTACTGATAGAATTGGCTTTATGTCTGCCATTTAACATATGTTTTCAATTTAAGTCTTATTTTTAATATTATTTTCTTCTTTCTAGCTATTTCTGCATTGATGATCTTGGGATCGAGTTTTAGGGTTGGTTTGTAGAACCTAGGCTATCTTGACTAATACATAGTTGATTATTTCCTCATGGGATTTGTAAGATTCGTTGGGAGATTCTTTTCCATTAATAGCAGAGATTTGTAACCAAGTTTATACTAGATTATGGAAATAGTGCTTCAGAGGGATTTTCAGTTCACTTCTACCACAAACTCCAGTATTTTTACCAGTTTTATGTTTTGTGCTGTCGTTTGGAGGCAGTTACAGCATGCCAGTTAGGGAATACCTTCATGACTTGAGTAAAGATTTAGATTTGGAGATTTGTTGTCTTGAGAGAGATCTTTTTTTTTTTTCCTACCTGAAACTCTAGGGAGAGAAAACCTTGCTATTTTTTCTTGCTTTAGATGAAGATTTTTCTAGTGTAGGTGGTTTCTCTAGTCTGTTCACTTAAGGGCACTCAACTCCTAGGGATTTTACTGATAGTGCTTTATCTTCCCTCCTCCAATACTTCATTTCCTGTTTTGTTGTGAACATTAAAATTGTAAGTTCCCATTACTTAAGCCTGTTAAGCTTTAATTTCTCAGTTTCTGGCTCTCAAAAATTTCAATTCTTTTTAAGCTCAATTGTTTATTAGCATTATTGTTTGTTTAGTTTCTATTTGTTTGTAGTGAGAGTGGGTCCCTTTAAATTAGCTTGCCATGTGTAGGGACACAGCTTCATTTTATGAAATGCTATAACATCCCTGGAATGTAAGTATTATTGAGCTTAATTATCAGTTAAAGAAAACTTGTTTTAGATATTTTTGTTAACTCAATCAACTTCACAACTTATAGCATTTAAATACGAATTTGAATTCATTTTGGGCTGGCTTTAAAGCCCCACTCTTTTTTTAATGGAGTCTGTTTTAAACAGCTTCTGTTTTAAAAAACAGTGAAATTTCTGATTAGCCTCTTTTTCTCTGAATATGTGCTCAGACTGTCCATTTTTTGGATAATAGCCAGATTCTGTAGGAGGGATTTTTCTGAATCACCCATGTAACAAACTAGTGATGGAGAATTGTTCTTAATTTTGAACGGACTTCAGTTTCCCTGGACTTTGCTGTTCATAATAAAGATCATGAATTTTCTACTATTTGTGAAGTGACAGTTATGTAGCTGTCACTATATTATTTCCCTACTCTGTGCACCTACAGTGCTTTATTTATTCTTGGGTGACAGTAATTCCCAGAATTTTCACTGTTATCTAGGTTTTCATTCCCCTGACTGTGCTTGTCTCACAAAGCAGACTAGGATGTTCTCGAAGGCAGGAACTTGTCTGATTATCACAGTAGCTTTTATTCTCCAAACACCAGAAGAATACTTGTGCGTCTTCCAGTGGTAGGAATGTTGGCGGCAGACTGATCACAGCTGAAACCTGCACTGGAAATGACCTTTGGTTGTTGGGACTTATTTCTCCCAAGATTAATCCCTCCTCTTGGGAAAATCCACAACTAAGATTGACTTAAGGGTCAAAGGTCCAGCTCCTATGACTCTAATGGAACATCTGTGAGGGGGTATTCTAGAATCAGGGAACCCATCAGATTGGCTGAAGCCTCTTTTGTACTTGCACCCCAATTCAATTGCTCCCTCTGCCCAGTCATGAGGCTTTCAGTAGCACACTCAAATAAATAATACTTTCGTACTTTAATCTTATAGCCTCAGACCTTTGTTTACTTTTTCTTTTTCTCTCTTTCCTTCTTTTTCACTGAGTCTCATTCTGTTGCCTTGGGTAGAGTGCAGTGGCGTTATAGCTGAAAGTAACCTCAAACTCCTGCACTCAAGTGGTCCTCCTGCTTCAGCTTCCTGAGTAGCTGGGACTACAGGTGTGCACAACAATGGCTGGCTAATTTTCCTATTTTTAGTAGAGACAAGTTCTCCCTCTTGCACACAGTAGGTTCACAGTTTTATTACCTGACTTACAGGACAATCAATCTAAGCATTATTTAGAGGGGATATTCAAACTGGAATTGGATCAATTTGAGTGATGTTGGTTGGCTAATAAGGATCATGGACAGAAATGTAGATTAATGATCTATAAATCTAGGCATGCATTTTTCAATGGAAGACTCTAATTTGGTGTCTTTGTGTTACTACTATGAAACTGAGTTATTTGCAACATCTTTCGGGTATTGAATATTTAAATTTATTATTGTTAAAATGTTACCATTGTTGGGGTCAGTGGTATCAGTTCCCCAAACCCAGTTGATCTGATTTGATTACTTGGTCGAGTTAGGAAGTTCAACCAAGGCATGGTGGTAGAAAGCAAAAGCTAGTGAAAACTGAAAATAAAACTGGAAAAGCAAAAGCACTGGGGATTGAAAGCAAAAGTAACCTACACAAGTTTCAAGTTTAAAAAGACAGATTTTATTTAGGAAGAACAAAGAGAAAATTTAGAGCACTTCCAAAGAGAGTGAAATGAGTCCCTCTCATGGAGGAGAAAAAGTGAGAGATTTAAGACACAAAGGCCTGAGTGTATGTGTATGTAAATACTTCTTCCATTTGAAATTGGTTGCAAGTCTTTCTTTGGCCTCTTTGCTTCCAGGTCATTGATTGTCTCTTTCTATCGTTCATTGGTTACCTAGGTTACTTCATAGCCACATTCTTATGGGCCTTCTAGGGTTCCTGGTTTAGCAGGCCAGGTTTTTCTCCCATTGCCCTTAAAGTCCCTTTCTTTGTGTCCCTTCTCAACCATAAATTATGATGCATACTCAGTTATATCTTTTATTCTCTATAATAACCTTGAGTATTGCTTATGTTTACAGCTGGAGAAGTGGGCCTTAGCAGAGGCCCAGAGCACATAGATACATTGTTGTTACTCTTTATTTTATATATAAGTTTTGAATTTAATTCCAAATTATAATTTTAAGTGAGGATTAGTTACTTTCTGCTACCATATCCTCCTTATGAATAATAAAGCATTCTGCTTTTTACTAATCAAATTATTGATAAATTATCCTATAAAAGTATTAATCCAAGAAGCGTTCAATCTAAAAAAAGATGATATCAATTTAAAAATAAATAACTTGTTTATGGTTCAAATTATTAGATCTTTACTCTAGGACAGCTATTCAAAGTAGACTAAACTAAGTTTAAATATTCATTGAAGATTTTTTTCTTCTATAAAAGTATTTATCACATGGTTGTTCATGTGTTGTGTGTAGGTATGAGTAGGACAAAGAACATGCTTAAGGGATCTAGGTGAGTATGTTTTTAAACTATTCATGAGGATAAGTTATCTGTATCATAAAAGTGGTATATGTATGTTTGATAACAGATTCATACATATTTGGAGAACATAGCTTTGATAATATGTTATAAGTTATCTATCAAGCAAAATATGAATTGTCTACTATAGGCAGACTATTTGGAATAGCATAAGTCTACAGTTTTAGCCACAGAATATAATATGAAGTCAGATAAACTGTAGGAGCAAAGAAAAAAAGTCAATATTGCTATAAGAGAGTCCTAATCTAAGAAATTCTAGCAAATTCTCAGTTCAATCTATCCCCTGTGGCAGGAAACTTCATTCTTTGTACTTATCTATTTGGAGGATACCAGCAAGCACCAGAAATAGTTCAGAGTTCTTGAAACAAAGAAACAAATTAAACAACTAACATATGTATAAATAAATGTTATTGCTCAGATGATAAGTGATGTTTCTATATATACTTCTTAGGCCCTATTCCAGAAAGAGCATGTTCACAGAAGAGAGGTGATTGAAAATGTTTCATGGAATTTAAAAATACATAATAAACTTTTTTATTTTTTATTTTTTTTGTCACCCACAGTAGAGTGTCATGGTGTCATAGCTCACAGCAACCTCCAGCTCTTGAGTTTAGGTGATTCTCTTGCCTCAGCCTCCTGAGTAGCTGGGACTATAGGTGCCCACCACAACACCCAGCTATTTTTTTGTTGCAGTTTGGCCGGGGTAGGGTTTGAACCCACCACCCTCTGTAAATGAGGCCACTGCTCTACTCACTGAGCCACAGGCGACACCCAAAAAACTTTTTTTTATTATTTGCTTTTAGAGATGGGGTCTCATTCTCACTCAGGCTAGTGTCTCATACTCCAGAGCTCAAGAAATCCACCCACCTTGGCCGCCCAGAGTGTGAGAATTATAGGTGTGAGTCACGGCACCCAGCCAATAAACTTTACATGTTAGAACAATTTTAGATTTATAGATAAGTTGCAAGACTATTTCAGAGAGTTTCCATATATCCCACAGCCAGTTTCATAGTTAACACTTTTTGTGTGTGTGTGTGGTTTTTGGCCAGGGCTGGGTTTGAACCCCACACCTCCGGCATATGGGGCCGGTGCCCTACTCCTTTGAGCCACAGGCATCACCCCATAGTTAACACTTTTAATGAATGTTTGAAAATAGAATGATTCTGCACAGGTATATGGGAAGAAGAAAGATATTTTTAGCACTGACGATACCTAGAGGAAACCCTAGCATAAAATAGATCCTCAGTAAGTATTTCTGGTTGTGAACAAATGCAGTGCAGATTGTGTTCGAATATTACAGAGAGCCTTTGGCATCCAGGTGGAGTAAGACATTTGTAACAAATCCTATAGGGAATAGGAAACCATCATTTTAAGGATAATTTTATACTTAGAAAGTCAAATAGAACTTAAAAATTTTTGGCAAATGACATCACTTATTTATCTTGGGAAAAACAACAATGATGATGATGACAATAACATCAAAAGCCCCCAAACTAAGTTCATGCCCTAAGCTTCAAGTGACCAAAAGTTTTACTTTCTTTTATGAATTGATGTCATCATATGTGCAATCAAGGGTGTCAAATCCACTTAATCTCAAAGAGAAATGGGATGTAACTTGAATTTATTTTCTATTGGTCAGCATAGTTTGGATTAAGAGTGCATAATATTTCATCTAGTTTTTTTAAGTCATTAACAAAGTGGCAATTTGGAATTTGCTTTGGCCTTCCTAAGGCAAAATAATTAGTATTTTTCATACTGCAGTTTTAGCATTACTCAGAGGTCTTCCTGGCCATCAAATTTCCTCCCAACCAGTGATGTAACTTCATACACTGGGTTGGATATTGTTTTTAGTTCATTGTGTCACTCTGACACAAAAGAAAAAATGAAAAGAAGAGGCAGGAAGACCAAATAAAGACAAATTGTGATGTTGCTACTTACCATTGCTGAGCATTGTTTGGTTCACGTGTAAATAAGAGGCTCTGAGAATTCAGTGAAAGCACCTGTTCAAAGAATCAAGCATACAAGGGGAACTTACCTCCTATTGAGTTATTTCCTCTCCTTGGTTCTCAGTCTCCCCTCCATATTGATTTTCATAAGTGGACCTTTACTTCTCAGAAAGGAATACATTACATTTATGTGAATAAACTTATCCTTTCATTACCTGTCTACATTTTAGGGACTAAATAATTAGAGTGTAGAAAATTCTTTGTGAAAGTCTGTTGGGAGGGAGCTAATTAGGTACTACACCAGGTCAAGCTAAACAGAAAGCAGTAACACTGTATCTAAGAGCTGGATTATATTAGATTCCCCTCTGCTGAGAAAAGAATGAGAATGGCATGCTGCCAGAACTATTTTCTTTCATTGTTCCCAAGAAAGAAGTACACAAAGAAGATAAAGTCAGGCAAATCCTACACCATTTGTTACTATGAGGCTTCCCCACACCTACCCATGCAAGCTCCTGGTGAGAAATGCTTGGCCAAGTGAAACTTGGGAGAATCCTTCTAATGAGACTAAGGCTTCCTTTCCCATGGGCGTTGGAATGTCTCTGATGGCATTGGGTTTCTGCATTGTCCAAGAGTTTAAAGAGGACTAATGCCAGAGCAAAATGATCAGGCAGCATCTATAGCTTCAGGCCCACATAACCAAACAATCCTATGAAGGAGCAAAAGGGGAGATTCTTCATATAAGAAGTGAAAAAGAGAAATCTTCCACCAAACACCTCATCTCCAGCACTGTAACCAACACCTAATCCTTTCTCCTTTTCCCCCTCCTCCTGCCTCTAGCCTTCCAATCAGTGCTGTGTTTTACTGGCCCTTTTCATTTCATGTTCAATCAAGTATAATTTCCCCAACATTTTTCAATCTGACTCGTATTTTTATTCCCATAGGAATCATGCTAGATTGGCATTCAATGTAAAAGTTTCTTAACCCCAGAAATTCAAAGTTATTCCTAGAATCTAGAATAGAGCCTTACATATAGTATGTTGCCAATTAATATTTGTTGCATGATTGAATAAATGGAAATCCCTTTCCCCATTCTAACTAAGGTTGTTTTTCCATGTCTGAATAACACACTAAAAACATAGCTTTGATTCTCCAAATTTAGGAATACCTTAATTGTTAATTTATTTCCTCCTTTTAAGTCACAGTTTTCGATCTAAATTTAATTACCTTTCCCAAGTTATCCTACTAATACCACCAAGTTTACCAGTCCTAAATTATTCTCCTCTTGTACTCTTCTTTTGAGAATTCTTGTCTGCTGTCTTCTTCTACACCAATGTAGTCATGTGAAAGTTATTTTTTTTTACCTTTGAAACATGTATCTGTTCTATGTACAAATAATTCAAAGAAAATGTTATATTTTATTCTTATTTGTAGTCTTCTTAACATATAGTATGGTGCCTTCCACACTTATTAGCCACATATTACATATATGTCTAATTCATTTAATTAATAGTGATTTCAATGATCTCATTAAAATCTTCACACACACATATATCACTTAAAGATAAAACTAGATGCTATATAATACAGATTTTTTAGTGATGTACATGGGTTGGCAAAAAGGAGAGATATCAATTCAATTTAGACTGAAGTTACAGAGCATATTTCCTGGAAGAAGTAGGAAGGTAACACTTTCCTTTTGCTAAGTAGTAAGGGAATTAATATGGTAATATTACTATTCAACTTCATAAATAAGTATGTTCATATGGCATAGGAAGATTCATAATTGAAAATACCCACAGGCATTTTAGAGAATACAGGAGGAAGTGAAGGAGAGAAGTCGGCCACTATAGAAAGGAATCCTGGACAGGAATTTGAGACTATGCCATCTCTGTCAAGTTACAGCATCATCTGGGCTTTACTTGTTTCAGCTGAGCAATAAATTTGTTTAACTGTATGGTCAGTAGGTTTTTCAGCTGTAAGAGAGCTGGAATTTCCTGACTACAACAACAGGCAAAGAGAGAGCTTAAGAGAAAACCATAGGTTTTTTTCTAACAGAGACAATTTGAGACAAATCACCTGAGTCGTAAAAGGCTTTTGCCCCTCTGAAGTACTGTAAACATTTCCACACTCTTGAGATTCTTGATGTATACAGTATGGAAGTGAGTGAAGGTTTAAACTTTTATTTGTTGTTAACACAGACTGCCTAAGAAATAAAATGATCCCTAAGTATGATTTCTGTGTATAAACTCCTTGTAGCTATTATCGAGCTTGCAATAGGTTCTCCAAACTTCTATTAAAATATCAATAGTATTTTTCAAAGCTTAAATTGAGCAGTGATTTTATTTCAGACTGATCCTATAAACCACTTTTCTTCCAAGATTCTCTTGTTGTTGCTAAAAATGAAAGTCATTCAAACGAGCAGTGATTGAAACATTGAGAAAGAAGGGGAAAAATCAATACTGCATTTTCCAGGGCACTATTTTTGCTTTTTGAAAAGAGACCATTAATAACGTGCTTATGGGAGAGGCAGCCAGTTGCTCAAAGTGCATTCAGGGGTGAGCTGAATGGATAGATTTCTGGGAAGCCTCTCAAGAGAGATTGCTAAGAAGTCACAGCTCAGTGGTGGAGTCTATACCCAACCAACTCAAGGCACTCAGGACCTGGAGCTTAAATGGATCACTTTGTAGTCCAGGAAATGCTCCCTTCCATATCTCATCTGAGCATCACACGAGACAGGGATAAGAATGACACAGAGCAAAGAGAGAAGAAAAAACATCAGTTTCCAGTGATTCATAGATTTGTTGTGTTTCCCAGTCTGGTCCACAAAATCAAGACCAATCACAGCAGAGAACCTAAGCCCTCAGGATGGGGTGATCATGATCATCCTGTAGACATTTAACTTCCACATCTCTGTAGTGGTCCCTCTCTGCTGCAGGCTACTTATTAGGCACAAGAATGTAAAGGTTTTAGGAAGAAAAAGTCAGTGGTTATACTTTAAATATAAGAGATTTTAAAGTATAATATATTTTGTAATTGCTAACCTCTATCTCCCTTCAAGTGAAGGAATTTGAGAAAAGTTATTTTAAAAAAATTTTGGGTTATTAAGAAGAAAGAAGTATGCTAATACACATAAGAGGTGACAAATATGAATGATAAAAAGAGAAAGATTTTGAGAAAATAGAGGGGGCTCAAATCTAAGGTCAAGAAGGTTGAAAACTCATTATAAGGACAATGATCAGTATGAACTTATAGTCAAAGGAAGCATAACAGACAGAAAAGAATGCAGTGTCTATATATCAGAATGATAGAAGGGACTGAAAGATGACAAAGAATGCCTGATTCCCTGTTACTAACACTGTAGGTATATAGTAGGCATGATCTGTTTCTCTGGAGATTGAAAAATGTTTCTGACACAGAGAACTGAGAGGTGAGTGTACTGTCTTCATATAGCACAAAACTAACCCATGAAAGTCTTTGAGAAACTGTCAAGCACACTAATGGACTTACATTTTGGTTGTTTGAATGAAAGGAAGCTGAAGTATCTCTCAGGTCATTAGTAATAAATAGTAGACATTAATTGGGGCAGATAATGTAGTTATTTCTTATTCTGGGCTTTGGAGGTAAAATATCTCTGAATTCAAATCCTACTCAGCCCTTGTTTTGTCACTGGACTCACATCATGGCCATTCCTTGCCCTCTTTAGGTCTTACTTTTTCAAGTGCAAAATAGGTATATGAGCACCCGGATTGTAAAGGTGTTAAAAAGAGGTGTGCGAACCAGCAGGAAGAGTAAATGAACCAGAGGTGGAATGGCAAGGAATTGAGAAAATAAATCACACAAGAGACAGATTTCATAAAAGATAAAGAGATGGGATGGTGGGCGGCGCCTGTGGCTCAGTGAGTAGGGTGCCGGCCCCATATACCGAGGGTGGCGGGTTCAAACCCAGCCCCGGCCGAACTGCATCAAAAATCAGCTGGGCGTTGTGGCGGGTGCCTGTAATCCCAGCTACCTGGGAGGCTGAGGTAAGAGAATCGCTCAAGCCTAAGAGGTGGAGGTTGCTGTGAGCTGTGACTCCACAGCACTCTATGGAGGGCGATAGAGTGAGACTCTGTCTCTACAAAAAAAAAAAAAAAAAGAGATGGGATGGAAAGGTCTGCTGCAGCTGATAACTACAGTCAACTCTGAACCATGTGAACAGCATTATTTATGTAGTACCTAAACAAGGTTGCTTGTACTAACAATGCTGCAAATCAGCAAGGAAAAGTGAGTGGGAATATTTTCATTTTACAAGGTTGAGGGTAAGTAATAGTACATAGGGTAAAGATTAACTAAAGGGAGAGAAGGCTATGTGCTTTTAGCCAATAGATAGATGATTATACAGAAGCTACATGACTTCTGGCAGAGGGAGCAAGGAGAAAGGGCTATTTTGTTTTAGGAAGGGAGGAGAAGCAGTTGGGGGTTGTTCCTTGAATGCACCTCCTGGGCTGTGGGGATTTTGCCACCTCACAATCCACACTCCACAAAGGAGAAATGATATACTACTGGCCCTTATGTCCAGCTACCAATTAACATGTTTAACAGCCATGCTCTAATACTGCATATCCTCATTCCTGGGAAATCAGCTTCTCCTGTAGGCTTATCTTGTACATCTCAGTTAAGGACAACTTTCCTCTTGCACTTGGTTAAGGAAACACACATCACAACCATAACAAACAAAAATAAGCAAAACTGGAACTAAACTCTAACTTTAAAATGTATCTAGAATTCAGCCAGCGTTATAATTCTGATCCAAGCTATCATAATCTCTCACCAGTATTTCTGTATGCCTCCTCATTATCCTGCTTCTACTCCTGCCTACTTGCCATATGACCTCAATACAGCATCCAGAATGTTCTTGTTAAAAGGCGTCAGGTCATGTCACTCTGCTCAACAAATTCCAGTGGCTTGCCATTTTTAAGTCAATAAAAGGCAAGGCTCCTTGTCATGTCCCCAACTTTGTTTCCTGGTTCTTTGTTTCTCTGTCTTTTCTTCTCCAGCAATATTGGCCTTCTTGGCTGCTCATGGAATAAGCTGGGCATAATTGTACATCAAGGTCTTTATACTTACAGGTCTCCCTGGTTAGAATACTCCTCTTTTACAGGCTTCCCTGCCTAGAAATACATCTGCATAGCTAACTACCTCATTATCTTTAGTATTTACACAAAAGTTACCTACTTTCTGAGTTAGTTTTCCCCAATCTACCTATGGAAAATCTGAAGCCCATGCCAACCATCATTAAATGATATAAATCCTGCTCTTAACTTTTTCTTTTTATCACTTATTGCTAATCTACTGTTTATCCAACTATTGTCTCTTTTACTTAATAAAATAATGGCAGGTAATTTTGTATCATATGATATTATATTCTCTCAGGAAGAGAGGAAGTAGTAAGTGCTTAATAAATATGTGTTGAGTAAATATATATTTGGTTTTCTAGTATAATATCTTACATATAATAAGAATTCAATATATTTGGTGTATTAAAATATGCTCCTTGGGCTGTTAATAGATATTCCATGATAATGAAATTTCCAAATAATTTGGAAATGTTAGGTTAAAGAAATGTGTACTACTTTGTATTAATGGCAGACTATCTGTTTTTATTAGAGACATGCAAATCTATGAAATGGGGATACACTATTCAGTCATTCTCTGACCTCCAAAACCTTTGTGAGTGAAAACTTTTGTAGGATTTGTGATACACTGAACTCTGAAATGCTCCTCCAGCAACTTAAGAGTTATACCTAAAAAATGTTAATGTAGGCAGATATTCGTTTTTCTTCTATTTGGAGGTCATTCTTTAAAAAATGAAAGAACCTGGGGAAAGTATACAATTGGCAACATAGAAGGATTTCTGGGTTATTAATTATGAAATAAGACAGACCTATGGCAAGAGAAGCAAAGCAATTTATAAAGATTAAAAAGAATGAGATTGGTAGAAAGCCAGATGATTTGAGCTTTTTTAAAATTGTCAATTAACTTGAAATTTGAAGAGGAAGAAGAATGTATAGTAATGTACCAATGAAACTGGCTTTGTCGAGGGAACAGGAATGATCATAGAAGTAACAGCAGTATCACGGCTTATCTGAAATATTAAAAATGAAATAATAGGGAAGATCATTTAGAAATCAAAGTTTTCCATTGATGTGGACAGAGTGTGCACAATTAAGTAATCAGAAACCATACTTCTTATTTGTAAATTTGTTGGCAAAACTAAGAAAATTCTGTCTTCTAAACTTACTTATATCAGATTGGGTGGTACTTGTGCAGGGGACTAAAATGTTGAGAAGAAATACAAAAACCAAGAAGATAAATTTTTCAATAAAAAAAATCCAACAGCTTGAACTTTATCTTAGAGAAAAAGATTTGTATTGTATGAAAGCAGAGAATATAAATAACTCCACTGTTGGAAGTAGACACTAGGCTTCTCAGCCTGTGGGTCATAAGCTCTGAAAGATGTAGTCAAAGTGGAGAATACAGAAATATCCTATGCCCAGATTGCAGTGGTGAGTGGCAATAGGCGACTCACATATCCAGATGACTGTTGCAAGTTTCTGCTAAAAGAATCAACTCTGGACTTGCCTTCCTGAAAATTTCAGCTCTCAGGAGGGCTAAAAAGGCAACAAGGAGAACTGCTACTATGAAATTAATTTTGACTAACAAGGAAGAACTTCTTGGTGAAGAAGAAGTGACCATGTCATTTCAGAGTTCATAATAATCTAGGAAGGAAAGGCTGAGTGTAGGGAACCAAAATCATAGGTGCTACCAAAAGATTTCACAGTATTTCAGAAAGCATGGTCTCAGGAAGAGAAAACAAATGACTAACATGATAATAGTGTGAAAAGTGTCACAAAAAGTGACAAAATAAATTCAAGTTGGTAATTAGTATATTATTAAGTATATACGCTAATTTTATGTAACATACATCAAATCCATTACATTATATACTCTGCCAGTATATTTGTATACAATAGTTTAGGTTACAGGCAAATTTGGCTGTCAAAAAATTATGAGGTAAATATTGTTTTTTGCTATTTAGAAGAGAAGTAATTGATTCTCATAGAAATTAAGAGATTGAACCAAAGTCATTGAATGGTGAAGTTTAATATTATGTATCCTCATGATTGAAAAAATTCTTTTCTTTCTACAAACAACATTGTCTTTTACAGATAATTTTATGATCACCAAGGGAAATATTAGCCAAAAAAGCAACATATACATAAGATGCAAAAAGATGACATAAAATGATAGTAAATTGTCACGAAGACAAAAAACTGGAATGAATTTGGGCTTTTATGCCAAGGGTAATTAATAAAAAAAAAACACTTAAATTTCTAAATAGAATACAGTAAAGAACACATAAAAAAGAAAGTCTGCTGCTTAAGAACAGATGGTGTCATGTTAATAAATACTAGAGCAAGCAATGTTGTTCAACTTTACCTACTCTGTACTCAATCCAGGAAGAGGCTTTCATAATTGTATAAGGTAGAATAAGTGATAACTAGTGACTTAAAATTCAAGGAGAGAGAAAGAAATTATTTAGTATCTTTATATAAATTCAAGTTTCTAGACCAAATGAATTAAATCTCAGAGTATAAAAATAACTTGTAGTTGTAATTATAAATCCATGATTGAAGATCTGGGAGTAATAATGGTGAACAGAATTAGTATCAGGCAACTTGAGTTGGCACCCAAATATTCATATACCAAAAATGTGTGTGGGATGAATCATCAAATTTTATAAAATACAAATTAGGGGTGCAAGGAGGGGGGGAATTAAGCTCCATCCTAGTAAAACCTTGGAATAAATTGCTGAACTGATTGATAGAGTTAGTTAGGAAAGGGATGGTGATTAGTAGGCGTCTTCCTAGGTTCTCTAAAAACATGATTATTACAGACTTGTTTCAATTATTAGTTAAAATAGTTTGATGGGATTTTAGATTAGTAGATAAGAAAATGTTGTTACAATATTGCCCTGAATATATGGACATTTAGGATAGTGGAAAAAAAATGATTTCTTAGAATGCTGTACAAATGATTTTCCCTGGCCCCCCATCCAACATGAGTTCACATTCGCTGTTATCACTGACAGGGACAGGTTTAACAATCATACTCTCAACTTTCATCTAGTAACATTTTGGAATGGTTGAGAGTGTATATTTCACATAAATAAGGAAACAACCTTTAAAAAAAATAAATCTCTTACATTCATTAAAACATAAGTGCAATAGAGGAAAGTTTGCATAGTATATAACTGCTGTCCAGAAAGTATCCAGCCATGCAACATTAAAAATAGAGACATAGCTGGCCACCGTAGGTCAGTGGGTAGCACACTAGCCCTGCACACCAGGGCCCACAGGTTCTACCCTCACCTGGGCCTGATAAACAAAACAACAAAAAATAGAAATGGAGACATACATAGCTGGATACTTTCCAGATAGCACTTATACAATTCAATGACTTTTCAAAATTTAGCACCTTTCTCTAACCAGGAAACAGATCAAGAGACATTACTAGATCCCTCATTATCGCTCCTTCCCAGGTACTGACTGCTTTTTCCTAGAGGTATGATGTTCTGATGTGTAGAAGCATAAATAGTGTTTGTTTTTAAATTTAATATGAATAGAATAATACAGATATATTTTTTTATCTGCCTCTTAGGTCAATATTATGTTCAAAAGATTAAGATGAGTTGCTCTGATGGCAATAGCATATTTGTTGTCACTAGCACATAGTCCTACACCACAATTGATGTATCCATTATACTACTGATGGATATTTGAGTAGTGTCTCGTTTGGGATTATTATGACTTTTCCTGCTATGAGTACACTTGTACAAACAAACTGCTAGTGTGCACATCAGCTGAAACATATAACCTTGGGAGTCTGATGTCCATTATAGAAATTAAATATATATCTTAAAACTTCAGATAAAAAAATAATGCAGTGAAGATCCAGTGATGACTGGTTAACTTGGTAATTTGTGAGTACAATTTTAAGGAGAAATAAATAGGATATTTGTATAATTTCAGAGTATCTCACCAAGAATATTAATTGCCATGTTAGTTTCAATGCATGATTAAACATTCTTCAGGGGACCGAGCTTAATTTTCCTTTGCTTGAGGGTGGGCTAGGATAGTGATATTGTTTCTAAGGAATAGCATATGGGAAGGGAAAAATTATAAATTAATAGAAAAACCTGGCAGATAGCACCCTAAAAAATGATCATGATTAACATCAAATCAAAATACACACCAACGTCTTCTACCCATTGGCATGGGAGGGACACACCTTCTCTGTGGTATTCTGCCCTAAAATCCATTAGCCTAAGATAAAAAGGAGCAACAAACTCCAACTGAAAGTCATTCTACAAAATGTCTGACCAGTTCTCTTCCTTAGTGTCCCAGTCAGATAGGTCAAAGCCAGACTGAGAAACAGTCACAGACTGAAGGAGTCAAACTAAATTAGTATCCCAGATTGTATCCTGGAATTAAAAACGTACATTAGTAGAATGAAAAATGAGTAAAATCCAAATAAAATCTGAAAGTTCTGTTAAAACTCTTGAGATAATGTTAATTTCTTGATTTTGGTAAAGGCACATTGGCAAGATGCTAACATTTGCAGAAGCTGAGTGAAGAATTTAGGAGAATTCTGCACTATCTTTGTAACTCTTCTGCAAATTTAAGTTATTTGCACAAATAAGTTTTGAAAAGAGAGAGAATGTCTGTAAATGACCACAGAAAGAAAAATTTCACATGATTCCATATCTTTTTCCTTGGAGAGTTTTTGGCAGTAAGGGTCAATTTCTCTTATTGCATGTTCTTGAGCCCTCAGGGGCCAACCCTGTACTCTGGACTGTGTGACATAGTGTGCTTCTTTGAGTTGCAGAGACGCATGTGGACATGCTCTTTTCTAATGGTCTGTGTTCAACACTTCTGGATCTTGACAATGGCACTTCTTGCGCGAGAGCCTAATAGTCTTTTATGAATATAGGTAGAATGATAACTTTTCTTGCCAGAGAACTTAAACTCAGTTCTGCCATTTTCTTTATCATTCTCCTAGCTCTCCTCCAAAGAGGCCATGCACTCCATCCCTTGTTTTACAAGCCAGCAGCAGAAAAGTTTCTTTGCAGTTAAACAAATTGTAAATAGGCATCAGACCATATCCAGAATCATTTAGAACTCCACTTACATCTACGTGGACTTAACTCAAACTTCTTGCTACAATATCTAAAAACATGGACATTTAATCCATTAGTTAGTTAATTAATTTACACATTATTACAGGCACTTAATCGACTAAAAATTTTAAGTTAAAATTTATAGTATCTTGTAGTCAATAAGAATTTTACAATGTTTAAAAACATGGTTTAACTTTATAACAAAATGAAAATGCATTAACTTACTGAATGTTTTTCCTTTCCTTATCTTCAAGTGAAATAGATGCAAGTGAAGCTATATCAGAGCAATGAAGCATTACTATATAAACACCAAAGCATCCCATGGGATACAACAGTCTCTAGTAGCATGGACAGATTGGGACCAAAGAGAAGTTTGGAAATTTTATACTGATTTCCCAGGACTGAATAAAATCCCAAGGCTAAGATTTTTTATATCAGGAGGGATAGTTTTCTAGTCAGCAGACTTTTTCAGGAAAACTTAGATGAGGGTTAATTGGTGACAATAGGGCTGGCTTCCCAGGAGCTGTCTTTGGAAGGTACTGTGACAACTATCAAGCAGAGCTTCTCGTGGACACCTATGAATTAAGCAATAACAAATGTCCCTGGGATTGACAGGACTATAAGACTGAGTGCAAGACGTTGTTCTTAGTACTTTATGTAGATATCCAATCTATCTTATGATTATGCTACTGGGAACATAGAGGCCTTGAGAAGTCTACAACAGGTAAGTGGCTAAGGCAGAATTTGAACCTAAGTGGTGATGCTCATTGCCCATCCCCCAATTTCCTGTGTGCCTTACATCCCAAATAAATCTTTATTTTTCCCTCAGAGTCATATTACACAGGCAATCTCTATCTTTTAT
This sequence comes from Perodicticus potto, assembly GCA_963574655.1. Taxonomy (NCBI): domain Eukaryota; kingdom Metazoa; phylum Chordata; class Mammalia; order Primates; family Lorisidae; genus Perodicticus; species Perodicticus potto. The sequence goes on along the minus strand of CAUYRH010023003.1, from coordinate 3,521 downwards.
CAATTGTGTTCGTACGAGGGCCTCAATTTTCAAATTACTCTTTGCCTCAGTGGTCTATTGAGAAAGATACTTTTCCTGTAATAGATAGTTTGCTTTGTATCATAGAGTTGAGGGAATGTTAAAAGAATAATATGAGATAAGAGATACTGAAGTGCTTTGTAAATCTTACAGTACTAGGGACTGTTAAAACATAATTTTGGTCTAACAAGGGCATCTACAGGGAAGGTTTATTGTGAATAAGCAGGCTTCTGAGAATAAATAAAGCTTTTAGAGAAGGGCAGGGGTTTGTACAGTAAGGAAATCATAATTAGTTAATGAGTGCAGCTTATAGGGATCCCATGGCATGGGAAGTTGTTCCTATTCCATACTGAGAGGAATTTATCCATCTGAAAAATCTAATCTCCTAGGTAAAATTACTTTGCTTTTCTTACAAAAGAAGGAGGGGTGCCATATAAACACAGAGGTTGATTTCTAGTTCTACTGCTTGTGCTCTTAGATATTAGGATGTCTTTATGAGCTAGAGCATTTTTAAAAACTTTGCATTTGTACCAAGTCATTAAAATATACAGCTAAGCCTAAATCATATGAGAGGAAATGAATTGGAATCAATGTCTTTTTTGATTAAGTGCCAGAACTGCTTGAGAACAAATTAATGAATACACTGACTGTAGCCTGCTACTAACAGCTGATTGTAGTGTGATTTTGCAATTGAGCACTCAAAGGCCTGGAATCTGAATATCCATGGGGCTAATAATTTTTATAATTATTTTAGACAGCTTCTGGTCTATATTTCTGGCAGAAATGGTTTAGACACAGAAGGTTGATGAGAAAATGATTTTCATCTGACCAGCACACCCTCTTAAGACATAAGGGAAGGGAAAGAAAGAAGAAGCCTGTGATTATCAGTGCCACATCCAAGACAGAATAAAGAGAAAATGTACCATAAGGTAGCTTTGGGATTTTTCATCAATAAATACTTACAAATGTATTATATTCATACTTAATAAATTATTAATTTTATTTTATAATTATTTTATGAATTTTATTTTAAAATTCATAGTTATTTTATGAATCAACTAAATGAATGGCTTTGTTCACATTCAGAGTGTTTTTTTCCCCTTTAGTGGCAACACCTTTAATTTCTAGTCATAGACCCCATCATACTCAAGTCCATTTTTATTCTTAGTTCCCATATCCAGGCAAATAGCAATCACTGGACCCTCTTAATTCTATTGTTAAAGTAGCTCTAAAGTTTGCCTCTTTCAAACCCTTATTATTGCCTGAACCTCAGATAAAGGCCCAGCAGGCATTTATCTATGAGTAGCCTTATCTCTCTATCACCTCCTGCCTTGTCGTAAGGATCTCCCAGCCTGTCACCAAGCTATGCTCTAGTCGAGAGGATCTGGTGGCTTCCATCATTGGTAGGTACACAGGTAGTGGGATTACCCGAAGGACCTTGCCCAGTGTGGTGATGGTCTCCCTGGCTCATACCGTACCATTGCCCTGCTGTGCACTCTGAGTCCACTGAGTGGCTCACCATCCTTCATCCTCAAATTTGCAGCGATCCTTCTTACTTTTGTATTTTATACCTTCATTCCTTGATAATATCAAATGTCCCTACTCCATTTTCTAAGTGTTTCAAGGCACAGACTCCATATTACTAAGGATTCAGTTTTTCAGTTTTCATCTTTAGCCACTCTTTCACAAAACTCACTGTGAGTTCACCACTGACTGATTCCTAAGCAAGATATTCACATTTACCTTCCTGTTTGTACAGCAAGAAGTGATCTCTTTCTTGCTCCTTGTATACACAATATTTCACATGTCATGGTACTTGAAGAAATCCCACTCTCATTATATTTACATCTCATACAACTTCCATCTAAGGTTATAAAATCTTGAGGAGAGGAACTGTGGCCCATCACTCATCTTTGGATCCATAAAGTGACCATTTGGCATCTTACAAATAGGGATGCAAAGTAAACATCCATTTAATTGAAATGGCTTTGAATGGACACCAGAAGAAAACAGGACGCCATACTTTTGGCACCATTTCTTATGCTATGATAAGGATTCCTTCTGTTTACACATAAAACAGAACAGTTTAATCACCCCAGCAATCTTTAACTTGATAATGAAAGACATAAATTAATTTTTAAATAAAATTAAAGAAGATGGTGTGAAATATAAAATAAAAACATCATCAGAATATTCCCAGGAAACAATATGCTTGACACCAAATAATGACATTATGGGGCTCAGTTGTTTATTTGTTTCTAGCGCAGCCCCTCGTTTTATGTCCTGAATAGCATTTCCCTAAATAAAACTGCATGAAACAAAATGCCATTATGATTTCTAACATTCATTTCCAGCGAAGTTCTTGTTAGGTTGCAGCCATAACTATGATGGAAGGGGTGTGAGGAGAGCCCGCTGCAGTAATAACTGTGTCTTCATATATCAAACTAGGGGATTACAGAGGAAGCATCTACTTAGAACAGAAAACTAACTGGAGGGTAACACTCACCAGGTTGGCTCTAAAATGTTACGGGAAATGATCAGAAAGGAACTATTCTGAGATTTGGAATGTTAGGGTAAATGTAGGATGCATACAAACAGGAAATTTAATTTGTTTTTCTTCCCTACAACTATTTCCGGACAGGTACAATGGATAATACTCTTGTGTTAGCAACTGACTTATGAACCCCAGGAAAGTGAATTTGCTCCAAAGGTATGCAAAGGTCTTCAGTCTCTTGTGATATGAATCTCAAAACTCAAGAGTAGGGCACAGAAATGGTAAAAGAGAAGCTTCTAAGGTTTCTTCAACTCCAACCTTCCTTCCATAGATAAATCACAAAAGAGCAAATTTCTAAAAAAGTTCTTAGATTAGCACCTGATTGTTCTTCCCATTGTTACTTTAAATCACTTAGATCCTCTTTTCTAGATTATCGCATTCACTTTCTAACTGATCTTCCTCCCTTCAATATTGACTTTACCCTACACAGAGATGTCACTTTTTATGTTTTAAAATTCCCAAAGGAGTATATCTTGCCCTGACTTAAAAATTATTATGTGCTTTCTACTGTGCAGAGAAGAAAGTCCAGAATGTAAAGGACATATCGAGTCTTTCTTTTTTTTTTTAATTTTTATTAAATCATAATTGTGTACATTGGTGCAATCATGGGGCACAATGTGCTGACTTCATATACAAATCTGAAATATTTTCATTGAACTATTTAACATAGCCTTCATGGCCTTTTAATCACTATATGAAGACATTTATATTCTACGTTTAGTAAGAAACTTCTCTAAAGAAGACAGGCGCATGGCCTATAAGTACATGAAAAAATGCTCATCATCCTTAATAATCAGAGAAATGCAAATCAAAACTACCTTGAGATATCATCTAACTCCAGTAAGATTAGCCCACATAACAAAATCCCAAAACCAGAGATGCTGGCATGGATGTGGAGAAAAGGGAACACTTTTACATTGCTGGTGGGAATGCAAACTAATATATTCCT